>APFE031676336.1:151165-180050 GCA_000404065.3 Pinus taeda | reverse complement strand
GACAACACCCGTGACAGGTCGAGCTAACAGAGGAGCAGGAAGACTCCATGAGTTGTTTTGGCATGTTTGCCATGTGTGGGGGCATAAGATGATCAATGTTCCTTGGCAGGAGGTTGTCAAGGGAGGTGGCATCAACAAGCCACCAGATAGTTCCTTTTATGGAGAGGAGGATTTCCCATGGATATATGGGGCACATGGGTCACCGAGGAGCAACACCTTAGGGACACCCCCATAGGTATGTAGGGAGATTCACATGTTAGATCTCTTAGGGAGGATTAGGAGGGGAGGTCCAATTATCCAAGGTTATGGAGATTAGAGAGTGGATACGGTGATACTGACAGGATGCAGAATGATACTTAATGGCTTTGTTTTAAACCATGGCATCTAGGGATGTATAATGGCATACAACAATGTGCAACGGTATGCAGAGGGGCACAGAGGTGCACAGTGGTGCGAAGTGATGTGTAGGGTTGCAACGGGGTATATGAGGAGTGGTTCACATTATAGTGCATTTCCTCATAGTGCGACGGACACATCGATACATGAGGGATACCAATCAATCTAGAGCGATGCAACGACATGCAACAGGGTCCAACGGTGCATAGAGATGTGCAACAGGGTGCACTTGTATGCCAAGGGGCATGAGGATACATTGTTATATGAAGCAATGTGCAGGGTTGCACTGTGGACTGGGACAGTGCTGCTAGCAGGGAGATGTTGATTTGGGGTAGCATCGGATGTGCTCTAGCCACGAAAATTGGTGGATAGGCTAAAGCACATGAGACTCCAAGACCTAGAAATGGTTTGGGCAGAATCTAACAAGTTTGGAAGATATTAAAATAATTAATATTTTTAATGGAGTCCCCATGTCTAAACTTAAGGAAAATAAAATACTAATGTGAATTAATATAAAGCTGAATTAGAATGGTCCAAAGGTCATGGATCAAGCCAAATCTAATCTTAGCCATTGATTAGGGACTTAATCTCGGTTGTTGATGGACCAACGAGAAAAGTATAAGAAGAGGCTTGAGGGTCAGTTGGAGAACACACTAAGGAGACCAGTCAGTTCGATTTCTGGAGCGAGGTTAGCTGAGAAATTTGAACTAGTGGTCTGGAGAGCAGCAGGAGGCAACAAGTACGGAGTAGAGAGTTAGGATCAACAACAAAAGACTAGCGCAGAGGCAGGAGAGGCAGACGCTGAGGCAATAGGAGATTGTGTAGTCACTAGAGGGTATGCGTGGGTGACGCGGAGAGGCCCAGCATTGACGCAGACAAGCAGGGGTTGACGCAGAGTGTTTGGGAGCCACGCAGAGGTCAGCCAAGCTGATGCTGGGACTGGGAGAATTGCGAGAGACTTTTTCTCTCTGTTGGGTAAGCCAGTTTGGCACCCGGTTGTACTGAAGAATTGCTGAATAATAAAATCCTCCCTTGCTGCACTGATTTTCCCACATTGGGTTTTTCCGGGGACTGTTGTCCAAAATATCTGTGTCGATGTGTTGATTCTTGTGCATGTGTTTGTTTCTGTATTATGGTGTGATATCTGCATCAAAATTTATTTTAATGTTTATTGAAGGAATTTTATAAATAACTTATTGAAAATAAGTAGGCAAAATAAATCAGATGTTGCAGTGATAGAATTTTCACAGGAGACTACTTGATGAGAGTGTTAGGCATGTCATTGAGGGGGGACATACCCATGTTTGGAGAGCGGTTTGGTTATGGGGCCGGTCAGGAGTTCCCTCACGGGTTCTCGGCCAAACTCGTCGGAGCCCAAACATCTCTCACTCATTGGCCTTACAGAGCCTTGTTGTGTCTGATCGAGGCCTACATTTTGGGTAGCGCGACTTGGGAGACTTGCTTGAGACGAATCTATGAGATTCAGTGCATCAGGGGCATGATAGGGATTCCCCAGTGGAGGAGCAGGGTTGGTACGCGAGTTGGTAGCCACGGGCTAAGAGATGAGATGATCTTCTGCAGGGGTGGTATATCGTTCATCTTTGAGCCCACACTTGGCGAGTTGATCATGGGGGAGACATGTGCCTCTAGTTCAATAGGGCTTGTTGGGATCTTGCATAAGCAGGGGATACCGTGTATAGCTAAGGTAATTTTCCACTGGGTATCCAGGCTTCAGAGGCTGTATTGGCACATTATCGAGGGTGCATATGGCAGACTTAGTGGTGATGATTGGATGGAGCAAGACAAATCCACATACGCTGAGACGATAACAGGAATCAGACATCTGTCTATTAGCAGCATTCATGGATTAGTTGTATGGTACGTGGGGTTCCTAGTGGACATCGATACTACACAGTGGCAGGCGGCAAGAATTGGAAGCAATGGGATTTCAATTTGGCTTTCGACTCTAGAGATCCATTGGGGTAGTAGACCACCTTTCTCTGGAGGGATCACAGAGATGATAGTGACAGGACGACATCTCCCTTGGGAAGTTAGGTTAGGGACCGTCAGGATTATCACTCTTGGCATAGGAGGACTTTCTTTGCTATTGTTTCTACTAGAGGCTAGACAATCGCCTTCAACACTATAGAGTTGTCCTTTATTGGGGTTTGTGACAAAGGATTATGGGAGTGGATGGATCTGCAAGAGCACGACAGGGTTGCAGTCATGCCTAGACTGGTGCAATGCCTACACGTTGACCTCACTTCGAGATTAGTATGGGGCCATGGAGCTACAGGGCAGAGGAGTTGGGTCATAGACTTAGGAGAGAAGGCCCCCACCAGAGAAGGACATCTAGGTATTTTGTTGGTTTTCAGTTTGGTAGCAAGCATGATACCTCTCAGGGACTTCCTGAGATAGGATAACACTTCACATGTGTGGTCTTATGATCAGCGGGATGTGCTTGGCCCCCACAAATACTATGCCATTAGGTTCCAGGAGGGGAGGATACGGTATGAGTACTATGGGCAGTTGACCATAGTCAAAATGGCACAGTGTCAACATGGTGGTGCCCTTTTGAGATTATCATGGGACCTTGGTATTACAAGGTTTCGCAGTTCAATCACCTTTAGGGACGAGCTGGTCTCTATAAGGGGAGGTGATGCAGATCTTCCATTGGGGTTCAATTCTATGGAGAGTATTGGGTCCCCTAGAGATTCGTTGATGACTTAGTGGCACATTTGGGGCCCTAGTATTATTTGTAGTGATAGTTGGGTTAGTAGGGGGAGAGAGCTTGTTTAAGCATTGCTTGAGGACAAGCAATTTTTGGCGGGAGGACTGTAATGTCCCCAATTTCAATTTTTCCATTTGAGGAGGTCAACGTAGATTTTGAGTGGTGCTAAGCATAGCACAATTTTGAAATTCAAGCATTGGAGGCAATTTTGATACGGGAGGCATGAGGACTTAGGAGAATAGGAGAAATTTCAGCCTTGGTTAAATGTGGGGACCACAAAAAGGAGGCAATTCGACCCTTGGAGATAATTCGCACTAATGGTGGAAGAAAGAGAAAGAAAGGGGGTGCGAGTTAGTGGAAAATGGGGTCCACCAAGAGAAAGAGGGCCAACTTCTATAAATAAGGCAAGGAGGCCTCCATTTGGTATCTTTTGACAATCTAACTTGAACACAAGTTTCCTTGAGCTGTTTAGCTAAGTAAACCAGTGCTGTTTAACACAAGGAATTCCCAAGCGGGAATTCCAGCCTCTCTTTTGGTGGACTTCGAGTGACATCCTAAGAGGGAATTTCTGAGCTTAGTAGGAAGGAATTTCACTCTCATCATTGACTTATCTTGATTGATTTGGGAATTCAAATCTTTGACTTTGACTGGATGTTGGATGTACTATTTGGACTATGTATTTCATGTTGAACATTGATTGACTAATAGAAGAAGAATTGATTAAGGGTTTACCCCTTTGTGGGGTTTTTCCTTGGTCTTTGACCAAATATCTATCTCATTGTGCTTGGCTATCTTCTGTTGAGCATTTATTGTTACTGTTCTATCTATAATTGCTTATCTGTTATTGGGGTGATTGAAGTAGGAAAAAATTGTCTAAAGTGATTATAATAGCATAGAACATTCTGAAAAATTAACACCAATAGTTCTTGAGGACTTCGCTAGTGAGCCAGTTCCCTGTTCACCCCTGACCATCATACTCAGGAGACCTTGACATCATCTTCCAATCTCTCTCTCTCTCTCTCTCTCATTTAGTGTTTTGTATCACCATAGTTGTCTAATAGTTTCATACATTTGTTATGATGTTATACTTATGTAGGTTTCTTTCTTTATATTATTTTCAACATTTCTAGGAGTTACACTTGCACTTCCACACTGTGTTCATATTGGTTGTAATTTTCAGTCTCATTGACCTACTTTTGTAGTCATTTGTCAAACATTAATATATTTATCTTATCTTATCATATGTCACTATATATTCTTTGACATAATATGTGCAACATTTCAAAAAGCAAGAAAAAAGAGTCCTCATATCGCTAAAGTAAGTTAAGTATATCTCACTAAGGACAACTCTGCATAGGCTATTATCATATTTTTAAACCTTGATTGTGTAACTTGTTAAAACTCATTTTTATCAAGCTCATCATTGCAAAGATGGAGGGTATAAACACATTAAAATAAATTATAGATTGAGGCCACATCATTGTCATCTGTTATCCCAACCATCAGTTGGAGTGGGCAAATTGACATTTATTTGTAAGCTGACAACTGCCATTTAGGATTCTCATTTTTATGGCACAATGGCAATTTCAATCTCATTAGGGGAATTTTGAGGTCTAAAATGGGCCTCCTAAGAAAAATGTACAACATAAAATTTATAACTAATAGGATTCAAGATGTTGATGCCAACCATGGGGAATGATTCACCATTTTTGGAGTAAAAAAGTGAAAAGATTAAAAAATAATAAAATAATAAAACTACTTTGTCAACTCGTATTTTCAACTTATCTCCCAAAAGTTTTACCCAATTTTCGAGCGGGAGTACTCGTTGGGTGCAAAATTTGATTCCTCATCTAAGGAGTTCCCATGTTGCATAATTTCAATGGACCCTGCAATCACGGTTTTTATGTATTTCTTATTTTTCGTGAATCATGTTCTTATTTTTCGTGAAAAACGTGATTCACGAAAAATAAGAAATACATGAAAAACGTGATTGCAGGGTCCATCGAAATTATGCAACATGGCTACTCCTTGGATGAGGAATCAAATTTTGCACCCAACGAGTACTCTCGCTTGAAATTTGAGTAAAACCTTTGGGAGATAAGTTGAAAATACGAGTTGACAAAGTAGTTTTATTATTTTATTATTTTTTAATCTTTTTATCTTTTTACTCTAAAAATGGTGAATCATCCCCCATGGTTGGCATCACCATCTTGAATCCTATTGGTTCTTATAAATTTTATTTTGGTTGTACATTTTTCTTAGTCAAAAGTATACAACATGGGTACTCCTTGGATGAAGAATCAAATTTTTAATCCAACAGGTGTTTCCGCTTGAAAGTTGAGTAAGCCCATAGGGAGATAAGTTGAAATTTACATTGAAAATATATTATATATATTGTTTTTATTTTTTATTCTTCCCTTTAAAATTCGATTATGTAATGTAATCTTATTTTATTATTTTCAATGTTATTTTATAATTTTCTTAGGAGACCCATTTTAGATCTCAAAATTCCCCTAATGGATGGTCTATAAAAGATACAATTGTATTGGGTTGCTTTTACAATAGTCACTACTACTATGGTCAATCAATTTTGGAATAGGCTGTTATCTTGGAAGATGTTAGATTGTTAGTGTTCTACTGGCTTGCTAAGATCAAGATCGGGAGCCATTCATTCGTATTTGAACTTGATGTTATGATGATGACAACACGATTCTTTGGTATTCAAATAAGCATTCTATTGGCTATTGACCCATGACACAATATCCCTTGATTATGTGTTTAGGGCTTTTCTACTTAAAGCAAGCATATTGCAAAAGTCATGTAAACCATTTTTTTTTAAATATCGTAGACCATGAATTAGTGGACGTATAAGATTCGCTGTGTTGTTGCATAGAATGTCTAGGCACCGTGACAACGACTCAGATCGGGGGCTGTCACACTGATCCCAAATCTCTCCGTTTGAGTTGTCTCCCAATAACAAACTAAGGGGGGTAGACCCTATGGAAATGGAATGAGGGAAGATTAGTCGGGAACTAGCCAATCTGGGAGACAGTTAAACAACCAATACTTGTTTTAGATTGTGCAAGATTTTGAAGGATTCAATTAGATTTGAAAAAACGATACCAGTGCCTTGTGGAGTCAACTATCTTGCGAAGGACATAAAGTTCAAGTAAAGGATGTGAAACTACTGCTGAATGATTCAATTATCTTATATGCAAATGCAAAACTTAAAACTATGTGAAATGCAAGGACTTGGTTAATTTTAGTTAAATGCATGTTCTAAGTATGATCCCTTAATGTTTCTATTGACCAAGCTTATGCTTGGAAGTAAAATTTTAATGTGCAAGTACTAGCTTAGTATGCAAATGCAAAGTGAAATGATGTGAAAGGAGGGCCTAATGGTATGAGTTATTTCTGAAACATGTCGTGAGTGTTTTTTGACGTAAGGCCCAGAAAAATGATCTTAATGTGAAAACAAATACTCATACCAACAATGTTAAATATGAAGTATGCACAAGTATTTACTGAAAACACATATTAAACCAATGTAAAATGCTGGAAATAAAGCATTTTATATTCAGAAATCCATTTGAATGAAGTACTCAATCAGAAATCATTAGATGCATAAGTGAAACTAATTTAGTCCTACTTAAATGAGTATGTAAAAACAAATGCACTTTAGGAATATTAAGTGTTTAAATTCAGATCACAAAGTCTGAAATATCAGTTCTAGTAATCTGCAAATGACAATGCCAGCAATCTACTTTAAACCAGTGATCCTATAACCATTCGAGATTAAGATTTTTTCTGTGAAATAGCAGAAACTTCAAGTGACAAACTGATAACTAATAATTCATAAAATTTCCGAGTTTAACTATTTCAAATCTAGTGATGCATTTGATCTTAAAACTCGGAAATAAATTACTGAAAAACAAATAAATAATATTCAGAAATTTGTCAATTAGCATGCAAAAGGTTATTGAAGATAACTTCTATTTCTGAAATGTACTGCAGTCATAGATTGCAAACTGAATTTGCTGCTAAACTTTAGTTAGCTGGAATTCTAAGCCAATGTTAGTCTTGCTTTCAATCAGGTAAATGAAATGGAGTAAGGTTTTAGATGATGTGCACCAGTCCCCCTTGATGGATAAAGTTCTTGTACCATCAATTTTTATTTTTATTTTTTTAGGATGCATCTTCAATCCTTGAACTTTGATCTTCGATCCTTCGATTGTTAAGGGAAAAAGACTTTAGTGTCAACCTATCTACGATATTTTCAATGTTATGAAGGAAAATCGATGGTAAATCTCAGAGCCTCGTTGCTCCACAACTCCTTCAAAAGAAGGTTCTGAGGGGGTTTTCTGCCCCTTCTGGGGTTTGTTTCTGGCATTTCATTTTGTGCATTTGGGGGTATGTAAGATACTTGGAGACAAGCTGCCCAAGTCATTGAAAATCTCCAAATGCCAAACTCAGAAATTTTTTTGAGAAATTTTGTGTTAAATTTTTTGGGGATTTTATGGGAAAAATTAATGAAGAAACTATGGTGAAGGAGGAAAGGCTTGAGGGTGAGGGTTGGGAGTTGAATGCCCTTGAGGCCGAGAAGAAGGGGGGGCCGAGAATGAGGGAGGCCAAGAGAAAATGGGGGAGATGGCCGAGAAGGCAAGGGAGGCCGAGAGGAGGATAAGGGAGAAGAGGCTGTTGTGAGGGAGAGGGAGACAGGGCAGTAGAGGAGGAGGGAGAAAGGGAAGCAAGGGAGCCAATAAGGGGAAGGTGAGGAAGCCGTGAGGGAGGCCGAGAGTGGGGGCCGTAAGGGGAGATCGTAAAGGAGGAAAGGAGGTCGAGGAGCAGGGGAGGAAGACCGGGAGGGAGGCCGTAAGGAGCAGGAGGAGAAGGAGAGGGGAGGCCAAGAAGAAGGAGAGGCCAAGAGCTGGAGGCCAAGAGGAAAGAAGAGGAGAAGGGGGCTGGAGATGGCCAGCACAAGGCCTCCAGGCCCTAAAAATAAATTTGCCCACGATCTTCTTGAAACTTTTCTTCAACCTGCAAATAAAATGGAGATCAAATCTTGCCCTCCAGGGCCTAGATTTGTTTCCAAAATCCACAAAAATCGCATGCAATCTTCAGATCTGTTTCTACACAAACAAAAGATAGAAAACCTTGAAGCATGTATATACAAAAATATGAAATACCCAAAACCCCAGTGAGTTAAAAAATTTGAAATTTACAAATCTACAGTAATATTCTACTGATCTAGCAGATCTGTAGATCAAAGCCCTCTATTAGCCAGATCTAAACAATTTTGCACAAATTTATAAATAAATTGGAAATTTTAAAGAGGCACAAGCCCAAGAACAACCCTACAAATAAAACATTTCGTAAGATGACTTTAGAAATTAAAAATAGTAGGCTCTTTAGATTCTGTAATTTGAGAGTCAGTTGGTCTAGTTGAGTACTTCCCCAAACGTCCAAATCCTGAATGATAACTTCTGCACACTTAGATCTGATTGTTAGATTAATAGAGATTTAAAGTAACCATAAAATCATCGAGAAATAGAGATTACTGCTACTTCTATTCAAAATGATATTTTAAAAACCCAAAAATCTGTGCAAGATATCCATGCACAGATCAATCCTCAAAGGCTATTATCCAACAAATACAAATAAAAGTAGCAGAGTATTAAGAGCAATATTACCACATAAATTTGAAAGGAACGCCATGGTGTGGACTCTGAAACCCCAAAGTCTTTGCATTTTATTAACCTGAAAAAAGATACAAGAGCTTTCTCAGAGCAAGTACACGATTCAAAAATCAGATGTAAATAATGGAGAGAGGCCTCTAATTTATAGATAAATTCTCCACGATTCAAAAATCGGATGTAAATAATGGAGAGAGACCTCTAATTTATAGATAAATTCTCCAATAACTAGATGGCTTAATCCCCGTCAAAGCAATCTCAACTGTTGACGAAGATCAAATGATCTTTTAATCATCACCATTGAAATAAAGTTACTTTTTAAGGAAATTCGAATTTCACTTTTAATTAACTCAAAAATGATTATTTTAAATTAATTGCTTCAAAAAATTGACTTTGACTTAATTACTATGGCCCAAGGGTCCAAAATCTTTTGAAATTTTCAATATTCCCTTGGTCGGGGATCTCAAAAAATTAAAAACTTTAAAACCCACTAATTTTAAATGTTGGAGGATTTAGTTTTTCCTAGGACCTAAATTAATTAAATTTCTGGCCTTAGCATTTTAATTTATTTTAGTCAGAAAATTAATTATTAATTTTTCTTACTCTCAAATACTTTAGCATTATAGCTAAAATATTACTTACATGAAATATTACATTTCTAACCCATGAAGGGGGAACACCTGTTTGTTATAGACCCTCAACATTTATCCATTTTGCGACACAAAATATGATCTAGTAGACTAAGTGATTTGTAATAAAATAATTTAACCAAATAGCTGGAATTATTCCCAAATCACTTTTACAGAGACTCAATAACACTAGGATTCATTATCCTGATGACAAAATCCACCCGAGCTTTGGGGTGAGGCTGGAGAGAAAAGCTCTGCCGATCATCCATGTTTAGAAACACACATGAATCAGTGAGACGAAAAACCTCCTAGGATGGAAATCATCATTAGAAAAATAAATTTACTTAGATTGTTACGTACATTTGTTTTACTAGCCTCATTTACATTGCAAAATGCAAAATGTGCTTACAAAACTCTAGTGTACATATGGTTGATAATGATGAATCTGTGGATCATCTGAGTGCTTGGACATGATGGAAACAATGTTGCATTAATCGTTATCGGGATTAAATCAGTGTAGGGAAAAAATCGGAAAAAATCGTAAGAATTGGGAAAAAAATCGTAACATACAAAAATATTCATTTTTTTTCAATTTTTTTAATATCTAAAGCATCTACAACATAAAATAAATACATTGACACATAAATATGATAAAAGAACTATATATAAGATGTTTAATATCATTTCTAGTGCCACATCACACATAACAGTGAATCATGTCCTGAATAGTAAGTCCTGACTCATGACTCCCAACTCAGCCTCAAAATGTAACGAAAAATATAATAATGTATCTCATCATGAGTCATAATTGTCATATACAATGAAATGAACCAAATAACTAAAGTCTAATACTACTGATTTCCTTTGCCCCTCTAGATGTAGATGTCGGTTGGAGTTGGCAGTGGACTTTGCTGTGCTCTAAAAGCTGAAGAACTAGGAGTACAGGAGGTAGACCACCTTCCTCTATTGGTGACAAGGGTAGCTTGGGTAGGTTTTTTCACCTCCCTCCTCATTAAAAAATAAAATAAAAATATTATTTTTTTTATTTTTTTATTTTATTTTTATTTTTTTATTTTTTATTTATTTTTTTATTATTATTATTTTATTATTATTTTTTTCCACGATTTTTTTCCAAAAAATCACCGAAAAAATACATGTATTTATCGGCCGATAATATCGCTGATTTCAAAAACTCGCGATTTACGATATAATTGCGATTAGTGCAACATGGGATGGAAATCCATGTGCGAAAAAATGTACATCTATGGGGTATTTTACATGGAGTGGCCAACACTCTGTATACTTTTTTTTTGATCAAGTAAGAGTGGAGCCTTCCATTAGTCAAGAAAAAATACATATTGTACAACAACCCCAGCTTTGTGAACACTCGACAGACAGCTGGGTTATCTCAACAAAACTACAACAGGACTGTTGTCAAAACATTCTGTTCAATAGAGAATACACAGAATCTTCCCCGTCTATCTAAACTCGAAATAGAGATTAGAAGGTTCAAAGGTTCTCTTGGGTCCTCTAAATGTAATAAGTCTCGCTCATCAACGAACCTGTAAGCTCTTGATGTAACCAAAGGCTTACATTGCATTCGCTTGTGTCTTAAACACAAACCTTAACCTTTGGTTGTCTTTACAACCCAAAAACCATGCGATCCTACCCTCTGAGATCCGATGGTCAATAGTTAATTTCGAGCCATCAACTTGCCCACTCTTTAATTTATCTTACGAACCCGATGAGAAACTAAACTGCCGCTCTTTGTATTTTTCGGGTCCGCTTGTGGATTAACCTTCGATCGAATTTTCACCCCGATCACCATGCGATCCTACCGTCGGAGATCCGACGGTCAATAGCTAATTTCGGGCCATCAAATTGCCCACTCGTTAATTTATCTTACGAACCTGATGAGAAACAAAACTGTTGCTTTATAATTTTTCAGGTCCACTTGAGGATTAACCTTCGATCATATTTTCACTCCGATCATCGTGCGATCCCACCTTCGGAGATCCGACGGTCCAGAGCTAATTTCGGGTCGGTAACTTGCCCACGCTTTATTTTATCTTACGGACCCGATGAGTATCATAGATCACCACACTATTGTTTTTCGGGTCTGATTGAAGTCTTAACCTCTGTGTGGTTTTCTGCTCGAAATCCATAGGATGGTGGAGTTTAAGGCAATCTATGGTCGGCAGCTTGCCAACCAGCCCGCTGTTTACCCCTTGCACTTTGTCCATTTTCTACTATTTCCATTAGTCTCCTGACTGCTGAATTTACACTCTGAGAATACTCCCTGTCTATGAATGCCTATCTATGACAGTCCTCGCGCAATTTCCTTGAGGGTGTCGCGCCCAAGTATATCTTCTATTACTTCTTGAACAGAGCACTCCTTCATTCGCCAAGCGATTCGCTAACCTGTTGGCTGTTCTGCGTATGTGAACAAATTGGAACATTCTTAGGGCTCTCAGGTGGGATTGTATACGTTGATAGACCTGCAGTAACCGCCAGTGTTTTGACACTTTTTCTGGTGCTATTCCGTTTCATATCTTCTTGACTGCAGTAACCGCCAGTGTTTTGACACTTTTTCTGGTGAGAAATCTTTCCGCCAATTCTTTAAAGTGCCAGTAATGTTGGATGCGTCCCTGTCAGTTTGCCTGAAGATTGAGCCTACCTAATTCCACAAGGTAGAGGTGAATGGGCAGAGGTTGAGTAGGTGATCCATCGTTTCTTCTTGTAGGCCACATAACTGGCATCTAGATGGACCAACTAAACCTCTTTTCTGAAGATTTTCCCAAGTCAGAATCTTTTTATGTTGCACCGACCACAAGAACAGTTTGATTTTCATCCAGTTCGAGTTCTGCCATAGGTCCTTCCATATCTTATCAGGGTTTGGAAAGTCAAGCCCAATGACAATTCTTTTGGCTTCTTTGAGGTTGAAGTTGCCTTCATTTTTTCTTCCCCATCTTAGTTGGTTAGACAATATAGATGTTAAAATCTTTCTTTGCTCCAAGATAACTGCAAGAGCTTCTGCTCGGGCCTTCAAAGGGGTCTCTTCACTATATCCCAGGTTCTTCCATGTTCTCCATTTATCCTCGTTTCTTGTCTGATCCCAGAAGTCACTTACCCTGAGTAAACCTTTATTGTCAGTGTGATTCTTTAGATTGGCTAATTCTTCTTTGCACAGGTTAGGTTCTTGCTGCCAGTTATCCTCCCAAAACCAGGCTAGGTTTCCATCTCCGATCTCCCAGAAACTGTGCTTTTGAACTATGGCTCTATTCTCCCAAGCATTATTCCAAATGTGGGAGCCCTTGATGTGCCTAGACATCCGAATATGATCCCTTTCTTGCCAATTATTTGCATACTTCTGTTTCCAAAGCTTGGCTCATGGGGTTTCCGACTCCTTTAGCCATCTCCACCAAAGTTTTGCCCCCAAGACTTTGCTAAGTGTTTCAGGGTCATGAAGTTCCAGACCCCCATGGTTCTTAGGTTTACAGAGCTTATCCCAAGCTACCAAAGCCCATTTTTTTTTCTCTTCCCCTTCGCCCCAAAGAAAATCTCTTTGAATATTTATGATGAGTTGCAAAACTCCTTTAGGGGAAGGAAGAGCTGAAAACATGAAGGTGGGAATAGTTTGCAGGACAACGTTTGTAAGCACTGGCTGTCCTGCTAAATTCAAAAACCTGCTTGTCCATTTCCTAATTTTGTCCTGCAGTCTATTAGTCACTGGCTCCCAAACTTCCTTGCTCAGAGGTTTGTCAGTGAGAGGTATTCCCAGATATTTGGATGGTAACTGATCTCTTTGAAAGCTGAGAATTCTGGAGAGGTTTCTTTGAATGGCAATGTCAATAGTAAAAAAGAAAATTTTTGATTTGGTGAGGCTTACCTCTGTACCAGCGGCCATAGCAAAGTCGTTCAGGATTTGTTTGAATGCTTTAGCTTCCTTGACCGTTGGTGTACCCTGCAGCATAGTGTCATCCACAAATTGTTGATGCGTCAAGGCATCCCCATTCGGGGTGAGTTTGAGACCCTGGATTCTCCCTTCTCTATTGGCAGATTTAATCGCTTTGCTTAATCCTTCCATCATGAGAATAAAGAGGAAGGGGGAGAGCGGGTCTCCTCTTGTCGGAGGCCTCTCGAAGGCCTAAAGGTTCTGGATGGAGAGCCATTAAGCAGGATTGAAAAATTAGCTGTGGTAACAAGGGCCATTACCCATCTTATCCAGTTGTGGTCGAAGCCATATGCTTTTAGTACTTCCCTGATGTACAACCAGTTTAGCTTGTCATAAGCTTTCACTAGGTCAACCTGTATGATCATACCCGCTTGCTTATTGCTCTTAAGAGAATGAACCACCTTGTGAGCTTGAATGTTGTTGTTTAGAATTTGCCTTCCTTCCACATATCCAGTTTGCTCCTCAGACACAAGCGTTGGAAGAAGGGGCTTGAGTCTGTTTGCAATTACTTTGGAAATACTTTTGTACATCACATTGCATAAAGCTATGCGTTTGAATCTATCTGGTGTCATAGCTTTTTCCTCCTTTGGAATCAAAGCTATGAAAGAAGCATTAAGTGCCCTCAAAACTGTCTTGGAGCTTCTCGAGTCCTCCACAGCTTCAAGGATATCTTGTTTGACTATTTCCCAGCATGCTTTGAGGAAGTCAACATTGAACCCATCCGGTCCTGGAGCTTTCCCATTTTGCATTTCTTTGATGACTTCATTAACTTCCTCTTCAGTCACTGGCCTGTTAAGATTGTAATTGTCTTCCTTGGTTACAAGCTTTGGAATGTACTTTGTGAAGTTGTTGATAAATTGTGATCTGTCTACGAGAGGCTCCTCTGCTATGCTTTGGAAATGTTGTACCAGAGTACATTCCATTTCTTTGTGGGTACTGAGCTCTTCCCCTTGAGTGTCTGTGAGTTTCGAAATCCTGTTATGTGACCTGTGATCCATGGTTGACTTGTGAAAAAACTTTGTGTTTATTTCCCCTTCTTTAAGCCATTGCACTCTCGATTTTTGTCTCCAGAAGATCTCCTCTTGCTGGCATCTGTCTTCCCATTCCTGTTGAAGAGAGTCAGCTTGCATTTTTCTTTCCTCGGTAAAGCCATCTGTGATAAGGATCTGATTGATTCCTTGTAGTTTTTGTTCAACCTCTCTTTTAGCTTTGAAAATATTGCCAAACTCCTTTTTGTTCCATTCTTTAAGCTTGAGTTTGATGTGTTTCAGTCTTTGTTGTAGTAGGAACATATTAGTGCCTTGAACGGACAAATCTTCCACCCACCATTTACCAATATTACTGATGAAGTCAGGGTGGGTGAGCCAGACATTTTCAAACCTAAAAGGTCTGTTCCTCGGAGTGCCTATAAAAGAAGCTTCAAGTTATATAGGCCAGTGATCTGAGCCTCCAAAAGGAAGGATTAATGCAGTCAAGTCAAGGCCAGTGAGAAGGGGGTCCTCCGAGATTATAAATCTATCTAGTTTAGAGGCAACTTGAGAAGCCCCCTCCCCTCTTATTGTTCCAGGTGAAGGTACCATTTATTGTCTCCGTGTCCACTAACCTCATGTCGTTTAGGAAGTTCTGGAACGTAATGGAGTCTCTGCCTAGTGTTCTGGTCCCACCTTTTTTTCTGTAAGAGATCTGATCATATTAAAGTCCTCTCCCAAAATCCAGGGCATAACAGGATGTCTCTCTCTCAACTCCTCCAGTGAGGTGAGAAGCCTGAGTTTGTCTTCAAGTTTTTGAGGACCATAGACATTTGTGATCATATATATTTCCTTATCACCCAAAGATTGGGTGAAGCATCCAGGATTCCAAGTTTTTGGGGATTCCAAAGTATGAGAATCCCTCCTGCCGTGTTGTCTGCTTTAACTTCTAGATACTCATTTAATGAGACATTTGCTATGTATCTCTCTGATTTTATCTATTGAACATTTTGTTTCCTGGATAAACACCATATCTGGGTTTTCTTCTTTTATTCTATTGCTAAGATTTCTTTTACTTCTTAGGCCCCTAATGTTCCAGGTCGTGAACTTCATTATGAAAGGTTTGTAAATGAGTAACTAGTAAGATCTTTCATCTTACCTGAGTTAATCATGAGTTTCCCACACTCTGTCAGCAGCTCATTTTATCTTTTCCTTCCTCTTTTCCTGCCTGGGTTCTTGGAAGAATGTCCGATGTTACCTCCATCGTTTTAACCCCTCTATTTTCCTGGCTGTCATGGTTTCTTTTGACTCTAGAACCTTTTGCTTGAGATCTCCAGAGGAAGAGCTGTTGCACTCTGTCAAACTCCTCTTGTGGTATAGAATCAACCCCTTTGGTGGTTCCCTGCTCCAGGAAATTTTCTAGATCGAGATTCTCCCTCTCAAGAATCTCTTGTAGTTCGTGGTCCTCTGTTCCAATTTCACTTGGGGTCATCTCATGGTCCCTGCCAAGTTCCATGATGCTTGGCAGATCTTCCTTTAGTTTGTTATTCTCAGGTACATCCTCCATGCTAGCATCTTTTTCCTTCTCTGTAGGATTATCCTCTGATGCTTGGTTCATCCCATTGTTCCCACCTTCTTCTACTAAAATCTTGACACTGTTATGACTTGGTTGTTTATACTCGCTAGTTTTCCTTTGGTATTTTTTTCCTCCTTTTCCTTTGCCTCTCATCTTGGTAAAGCCTTTGGGGTCTCTGCCTGTGTTGGTTTTCATATTGTCCTCCAGTTTGCTTAAAGGGCAATCTCTGATGAGGTGTCTGTGTTCATGACATTTACGACATCTGAATGGGACATGTTCATAGTCCACTGCCTGCACCCATTTTTCATCATATACTTCTAGAATGATTATGTCCGAAAGTGCTTCGGATAGGTCCATTTCTACACATATGTGGGCAAAGGAGGTGTATTTTCCTCACATAGTCGCCTCTGATATTTTTAAAATGACCTAATTTATTGCCTATGGCTTTTAAGGATTCAGGCAGCCAGTAATCTAGAGGTAGGGAGTAGAGTCTTATCCATACCGATACTGATGTGAATGTTTCTCGTTCCGGGACAAAATTCATCACCCATGGTCGCATGTAGAGCCCTGCTGTAGCATAAAAATATGGTCCTCCTTTGAACACTTTGTCTTTGTCCTCTAGGTTTGTGAACACCACTGTGAAGAATCCCTTGGACCCAAGGTGGAGGGTTATTTCTCCCTTTGGTTTCCGGTGGTTTCTTATCCATACTTGCAAAGCCTTTTCTGTTGACCATATCCCCATAAATTTACATATAATTGTGTATGCCGCCATGTGATCCCTATGCCCGTGTAGCATTGGATTATTTAAAACAACCCGGGGTTTAATGGCTGACCTGGGTTTACAGAGTCCTGTCACACTCTTGTGCGCAGCTCTTTGACTGCTGCCTACTGTGCTCTTCTCTCCTCTGACTTCCTCATGATTCTCTTCTTGCTCATGAGAACTGATTTTTTCCGGCTTTTCTGTGCTAATACTCTCTGTTTCTGCCTCCATTGGTTTCTTGAAGCGATTCGAACCAGCTTCCTTGCTTCTGTTTGCAACTACATGACTGTAGGAGGGAGTGGAACTCCCCCCCTCCTCGCCCCTCCATGGTTACGAGCAATAATCCCCTGTTGGTCCAAACCCTTGTTCTGCTCTCTCCCCCGCAGTGTGCCTCCGAATTAACCAGGTCAATCAATCAACACTCTGTATACATAATGGCATAGATGTTGAAAATTTTGCCATAGGATGGACATATTGTCTATAACAAAGGTGAAGGCATGAAATAAAATTCTACCTGCTAAAACTAAGCATGTTAGAATTGCTGCAGTTGCCATACACATACGTATTGTCTAACTTTGCATCACATGAAAACGAAGAAATTTAGGAGAGCAAGTTTGTTGCTGACAAATAAAAAAGAGGAAGCAATTGTAAACAGTGATAACTTCTAGAACAAGATATGTTCAGGTCAAATACATTTATGTAGACATGGAGAAGTTATCAAGAAAAGCATCCTGTTAGGAGAAAGATATGTACTGCAGTGCCAACTTGAATAGTTGATTGAAAATAGTCATAACTCTAATATCATTGAGAAAGAAGTAGCCTTTTGACATCAATTTGGATGCAACATTAGGAGTTGAATGAGCTGCAAAGATTAATGAGTGCACAGTGTTTTTCAAGGTTCAAATCCTTGAAGTGGAATGTGGCAAGTAAAACAATGCATCTTTCTGAACTGTAGAACATACTTAAACTTCAGATTGAGCTACAATTACACATCAAGGGGAGCAAAATTCCTTACAGCTTATGTACCACAAGGATCATCAAGAAGTTGGAAATTACATGCAGAAAATCAGCATCTACAGGGACTTAATCCAATGTATTGAAGAAGGAACAAGACAAACTCATTATCATCTGTATTAGTTGTATCCCAATTTTGGTAAATTGTATATAGGTGGCTCCTACCCATTGTTATTTTTGTGTTCATGCACTTCTGAATTTTTGGGGATTTTACTGTTTAGTGTCTAGGAATGTATTGGGTTTCTCCATTGTTTTGCTGTTTGGGTGAAAGGTCACTGTTGTATTGTTGAAGGTGTATTTGTGCAATGGCCACCCAGGGCACTTGTGTTGCACAGCAAAGTTCCATTTTGGTGGGGTTGTATCCTATGCCTTTTAAGCTACCAAGAAGATTATTTAGTCAATTATATCCTTGAATTATACAAAGCTACACATGAATAGAATATTTCAGTTTTCCCCTCTCATTTCTTAATTTTCTTGTCTTCTTGAGTGTCAGATAATGATCATATTTTGTCATGGTTTTTGCAGGATGGGAGGAAGATCAATGTTGGAGACTGTGCTCTTTTCGAGGCCAAGAATGCACCTCCTTTCATTGGAATAATTCGATCTTTCTTGGTAGACACTGAGGGTCAATCCAAGCTGAGTGTAAACTGGCTCTATAGATCCCCAGATATTAAGCTGGGAAAAGGAGTTTCTCTAGAAGCTGCACCAAATGAGATATTTTATTCATTCTATAAGGATGAAATAGCAGCCAAATCTTTGCTTCATCCATGTAAAGTTGCATTTCTTCACAAGGGTGTTGAACTTCCCTCGGGAATATCCTCGTTTGTATGCCGGAGAGTGTATGACAGAGCAAGCAAGTGCTTATGGTGGCTGAGTGACCGGGAACACAACAATGTAAGCTCTTCTATGCCTCATGGCAATTTCTTTTTTGTGAGTTAGGCTTTGGCAATATGCTGAGTTAATATTCTGAATTGATGGAGTTTATTTTGTATAAAGAAGGATATGTTACTTAATATCCTAAAGACAGGCTATCACTGGTACTCGTAGTTTCTGTAATTGGATATCAGGTATATGATTACTGTTGATCAAAACACAATATTAGTAATGTTTTTTGGGCTTCCAATGATTTGAGTGTTGTTAAATGGCATCTGACACAATTTTCAGTTGCAGGTGTAACAGATAATGTTTGTTTTAGACAATGGCATGGTACATCTATGAACAGTATTAGAGTTTTATTTTTGGTTGTTTTTTTTATTATCATCTTTCTTCTATAATTTTTTTGTTTTGTTTTGTTATATTCTGATTAATTTATATGGATATTGCATTTCCAAGAAAAACCCAACAAGCACTTCCTCTCATTCCAAGGATGGTACTCAAGCTAAACAGGATTCTATAGAAGGGCGAAGCTTTGTCATGTCCCTTATGGGAATAGAACTTGGGTGGGAAGCATAACACTCCACACAACCACTTGGGGCTAGATTCATTTGACATGAACACTGATAGATCTGATACAGTACTCATGGAGATTTAGTGTTTTCATGCTCCAATACAATTAAAAAATATAAATTTCTTGTTGTCTAGGACTATTGTCACTTGTTCTTTAATATATATTCTTCTTCTTTTAGTTTATGTATAACAGTCATTTCCTTGATGAAATTGTTTTTATTCCAATTCTCTTATTTTGTTACATGACATAGAATTTGTTAAATATTAAAAATGAAAGATATGATTTTGGATTGTAGAAGAACGGTGAGCCTAGAACGGCATGGTCACATTGTGTATTCATTTTGTTGAAAACGTGATGCTCTGGCCAGTTGGCATGGGAAGGTGACTCTAGTAATTCTGGTGGTTGTTGAGAGTTAAGACCGTCCAAGGCTTTTGCAGTAAATTTGATTTTTAGTTATATCTGGCTTCTTATCCAGCGCTAGGTTTTAGATGATGATTGTGTGACTTTCCAGTTTCAAGATGTCCAAAGCTTTCAGCTGCATTATGGCATATTTCCCAGTTTTCAAGTGATTTATGCTTGTTATGAACTTGGCATGTCACTGAGAAAGCGCCTTAAACAAAACGTGGCAATTTAGAGGAAAAACAGCTTAGCTAAACAGACATGATCATGTCGGTTGGGTAATTTCATTTATTTTCTGACATGTGTTTGGTTTGAGTAAGTACAGAACACATAAAGCTTAATCTGCAGTAAAATAAAATAAAAAAATTTCTTCAAATGTTTGCTTTTGTATTTGTTACTGTGAGTGTTAATGCCACATTGCAAGAAAGGAGGCAGCAAAAGTGGCAAGCTATGGCTTGTTGCTGGAGTCAGTTTAAACTTATGGCTGGGTTCATTCAAATAACGAGTTGAGAGGCATATATAATGTCAACCTCTTTCAGAATATTGGTCCAAGAAGCTGGGAATGACTGCATACCATGAGTCCAGTAGGTTTGTTGAAAATACAAAATTTGCCATACGAAGGGTACAAGTCAAGGCCAGCAACTAGAAATAGTCCGCACACAAAGAAAATGGCCTCAAGAACATATCAAGATGGATATGTGAGTGTAATCAACCTCTTCATAGAAGCCAAAGAAGAGGGGGGTTCTGTTTACTATTTTTGTCATCCAGCCTTTGTTTTATGACTCATCTGTAGTGTATATCTTATAAACGATGCTGTTAAGGAAAATGAGCTGAGATTACAACAATGGATATTGTTGCCTCAAAATCTAGCAGGTCTTGTGAGAGGGCTCACAAGACAAGAACTAGACCAAGGGACAACAATGAGGTGGAGGCCCATTGTCACCACTGTACTCGATCTCTTGCTCTTTAGTGGACTTTCCCCACAAGGGAGGCTTTCCAATATTGTTCACCTTGTAGGTATTTTACGTTGAGGGCTCATAGGTGACAAATGGGTTGGCTTAAGAAGGGCACTTGACTTAAGGACAAGGTTCAATTCAACAAAGACAAGGAATAACATGCATGGGTTTAATGAACAAGCAAGGATAACAACTCACCAAGGTGCACAAGACCAAGAAAAGGCTTGGCAAATATGGATTTGATCAACAATTGGAGCAACAAGCCTTCAAGAAGCCCTAAGTTGAAGCCTAGGGTTAAGTTAGGTTTTAGCCTAGAGAAAATTACCTAGGGCTTGTGACGTCAACTCTAGAAAGGAAAAATTAATCGTGGAAAATAATGGATTTTGATTAACCTCACCAAGGGCCAACATGCTCCTCCAAGTTGAATTTGGCCCAATGCCCTACCCTAATAACTTGTCTCGAAGGGTCGAAAATGTAAGGGAAGGAGAAAAATAGGTTTAGAAAAGGTTTTTTAGTGATGTGTGATCACCTATGTGGATGCCAATGCTTGATCCTTGGGTGATGGAGTCTAAGGGAGACAGACTAATGGAAATATCAAACACTAGTATGGAGTAAGGGCAAGAAAAACCATAGTTTTCAAAACCATAGCTACCACTTTATAAGGGGATAAACTTATAAAGTCATGAAGATCATTCAAGGGATTTCATACATTCTTTAGTTAAAACATGCAATACTTCACCAATATTTAATAGAAAATTATTCAGTATAACAAGCTTATAGAAACCCTAGCAACAACCATTCCATGCAATAACCATTCAAAAGATAATCAACAATAAAGTACGTACAAGATATGCATGAACTAGTCCTTTATTATCCCAAAGTGATCTCTCCATAACAAGAGCTAATCTCCAAAAGCAAAATTATCCACAATAGATCACATCTCCACAAGCATACAAGTCACATCAGCTAAGCCGAAATCTCTAAGAGGGCCAAAATACTCCACAAGTGATGATGAGATATAGCAATGAGGTGACCTTTATTTATATTAGGTCTACCTCGCCTAATTTTAGCTAATGAAGCCCCTAAACAAGTTTGACAACAAATAAACCTTGGGTTACAAACCAACCCACTAGCTCAATGGGCATGTCATTTATGCCCACACGTGTGAGTCATAACCCTCAATAATGCTGATGTAATGCCCTTTTTGGGCTTTAGATGTCATATCATTGTGTGATGAAGGTTGAAAATATGTCTCTGTGCTAAGATCATCCAACATTTGAGGAATGTCCCTCAAATCCAACTCAAATCATCCTTTGGTGTCCCAAATCCAGTTGGGGTGTTATCATGTCATCTCATTGTGTCTCCAATGGTCAAAACAGGGCCTTTGTCCAACATTAAGGCTCCAAGTGCAGCAAGCCCTCACTAGTCTCCAATGGAAGACCATTGTCATATGGGCTCTGAATCATAGGCTGCCCATTATGTAGTGTCAAGGCTAGCTTGGGGGCATGCTGGCTCCCATTCTGCAATCATCAAGAATCCTTTGTGACGGCTCAAAGAAGATCGATGTCCTAGGTCCTGAGGGTGCTTTGGGACATGTAACATTTATTCAATTCATCACAAGTCCCAACGCTCTCAACGTTGCATCCGCTAAGTCATTTGTCTCTCTGAAAGGCATAGGTATCTGTAGAGTGGGTGCCTTCAAGGCTTGGGCTGTTGTGGAGCACCTCACAAGACCAACATGAACTCAAGTGAAAACAACCATCCATTAGAGGCTAAGATCATATGAGCATCTAAGTGGACCAAACTTGGATGTAAAGAGTATATTAATACTTTAAACTTGGGTCACCTTCCAAGTGGACCACACTTGGATGTAAAGAGTATTAATTCTTCAAACTTGGATCACCTTCTGATATCTAACTAGACCAAGTCCTTTAAAGGTGTTCCCTACCATGATAGATATGGCTAATGGTTAACTCTATTAGATGCTTCTAGCCCTCAAGGGGAAGTGGCTTTTCAGAGGTCAACCCCTTAATTAATAGGTGTTAGTGTAAATTTGTGGTAATGAAGAGGAAAAGGCTTCATGGTCAAGTGCCATGGTCAAGGGGACCGACTGATAGGGAAGTCCACATGCATAGTGTATAGATGTAAGGAGGGAGCAATCGTGGAGGCATGAGTTACCCCGCTTGTCCTGCTTTTTCCACCCGTTTTGTGCGCCTTTTACTATTTCTTGATAATGCTTTGTATTACACTGCATAGCTCAAGGGTTAGAGCTTGCTCTTTATGATGTAGTATTTAATTTTACCCCTTGGGACGATTCATTAGTCATCAGGGTTGGGACATGCAAGGGTTCCTTGTGATGTAATGGAGAATCATGTGATTAGGAATTGGGTGATGGTTAATGAGGAAGGTAGAGCTCATGCTAGGCTTTTGCGCACACACTATCTTATGTCCCAACCATATTTTGCAGTTTGATTTTCTTCTTTTTTATTTCATTGTGGCCAAGATATGCTTTTCCATTCTTTTAGCTGCATCAATCTCCAGGGCAATGTTTTTCGACCCTTTTCAAGGAGTGTGGACATGAGAGGGTGCAAATCCCATTGAACCAATGACAAGTTAGACCTGAAGAATGGAGGTGTTATAAGGGGCTTGTAATGTGACATTGAAAGTGTCAAGTATGGTGAAGGGGATAATGAACACACTATCTCAATTCGGGTTTTCCAAGTAGTGCCCCTCCTATAACCCTAAGGCCTTAAGGGAGGTCTCATTGGACTAGGGCCAAAGATTAACCTCTTGATAACATGAGAGAACAAATTTATAGTCAAGTTTGGTCAATCTTCCAGATAACCCCTTTATCCATACTAAATGCCGAAAACAAATAAGCATAAGCACTTGATTGCAAAATGATGAAAGTATCTTTTGAATAGTAGCCCACCTTCATCCAAGTGGCAATGCCAAATGGTGGGAGGTATTTGACTGATGCAGATTGCAGAGGTACATGGAATATCATCATCGAATAGTGAGTATCAGGGGTTATTGGCTAGCTAGTTGTCAAATGCAGGAGAAATTTTTCCTCCTATGGGGTTACCCATTTTGGTGGTTAACACCTAGCTCCGACTTGGGGACATAGCTCATTGTAGAGCACATGATCGATATGCTCGAATGGGGAGTTCATGAGAACTTCAACAATCCCTTGATTGTAGAATTGTTATTTGCACATCCAAGTCAACTTGTTTGGGAGCATGTGCATTGGGTGTTGGTTATCATCTTGGTTTTATATGATAATATAATCCATACTGAAAATAAAATCCATCTAAATGCAGATTAATCTATAATGAAACGCAACAATATGATAACGCAAGATTAGAATGCACACACACAATATGTAACACAACTAGCTATATGCATAATTAAATTAGTTTCCATCGAACAAAGTGAGGCAGCTCACCCTTACCAGTGAGGGTAAGAGTTCGCCATCCAGCTTAGCACTATAAAAGTATCCAACCCTTACTTTGCTATGAATCCTAATAGCGATAGGGTCCTAATCTACAAGTACTAGATCACCCACCGAGTATTCTCTATTGAGATTTTGGACCCATTGCTTCTTTGGAAACATTTATTTCTTGTTGATGTTTTTGATATGATAGATGTCTTGGGAAGGATTAGGGTCTTTCAACTTTGGAGGCTCTGTTACTCACCACTAGTGGGTGACCCCATAGGAGAAATTTTCTCCTATATTTGTCTTCAGCTGGCAGCCAACAGTCTTTGACAACCACCAGTGTAACCGATGTTGTGCCAGTTGATCTCCGCTCCCTGAGCCAGTGATATGTGCCCTCGCCCATCTGTTGAGAGCGTATGTTTGAAGGTGGGCCATCCAATCCTAAAGGTATGTCTTTCATTGTGCAATATGGTGCTTATGCTTGTTTTTCCTTGGGCACACTTGGGTATGGATTATTGGGTGACCTAGAAGGAGGAAGGGTTTTGAATGTAGTCTTATTCCCTCACCTTACATGGGGGGTTAATCCTCAACCCTAGTCTCGCTGCCCCAAAGGTTGATGTAGCTAAAAAAGAAGATTAAAAGCATATCATGGCTACACACAAAAGGAAATGATACCACAAAATGCAAAAGATGGTAAGGATATTAAAAATAGCACGTGGGAAAAAGTCAAACATGAGCTCTACACCTTATCATTATGGCCATCACCCTGGTTCCTATGGCCCCTTGAGTGCCCCCAACATCATTAAGAAACCCATACATGTCCCAATCCCTGGTGGGTGATGAACTGCTCCACCTTAAGGGGGTAATCATTGCATATATCATACATAAGATGCTCTCATCCCCTGGAGCTTTGAGCAATATAATAAAGAAAAATCAAGAAAAGGCAAAAGGAAAATGAATAAGGGGGAAAAACAAATGTCGGGGTAACTCATGTACCACGATTGCTCCCTCCTACATCTATACACCCAAATATGTGGACGTCCCCCATCATTACCACCCTTGAACCCATGGCATTTGGCCTTGAGACCCTTGTGTCTCTATCCATCTCATCATTATTCACACGATCCCTATCACTTGAAGGATGTACCTTGGACATGTCTTTCCCTTTAGGGGTTGGGAACACCTAATAGGGTTGTTTATTAGCCGCTCTTACCTAGGAAAGTAACACTATTACATGCTCAAAGCCCCAAATTTGGAAGGGAAACCCATTATGAAGTTTCATTTGTGCCTTGGATTAATAAGCTTGGTTCACTTAGATGCACTAATGAATTATTTTACTTGATGGTGATGAGACGCATTGGTTCTTACGCGTAGTTGGTAGGTGGTTTCATCATGGGCTGAGCAACTTAACTGGGGCCCAATCTCACCAAAGGATCATATTAACGCTTGTAAGGGATGTGTTGAGAGCCATGGGTTTCCATCATGTGACAAAGAATTATCTCATGCCATGGGCAACCTCAACACCTTCACCGACTTGTTCATTTCCCCACATTATCCATGAGATGATGCACTTGGACAAGCATTGCCCCTAGCTGGCTTAGCAGTGATTATAGGGTTTAGCAGTTGATCTAAGGCCCAAAGGAGGTTTGTTTCACTCTTGAGACATGGGAGGGCAGGCACCATCTTCAGAGCCTTCATTTGGACCAGTCTACAGGCTTATCTTTTGCCAAGAGACCCATGATACCAATACTTGTGCCCCATAGCCACTTTGGAGCACCACATGATGATGATTTACATAGAGATTAAGGGGCCTCCCCCTTGTCCATCATTCATGGACCCTTGACTCTCATCATGGCACCTTGAGGACTCAACGAGGCCCTCCAACGACCCTTCTACATCATGATTTCATCATCTCGACTAACTTGGTGGCATCATGGCTTCTCGATCACTTTATTAGCTACTTGGTGGGCTTGTCACTATGTTAAAATTGGCAACTAGGGCCAAACTCCATGTGGGTCATCTTATTAATGGCAGCTGATATTTTTCTTGGATCCCTCTCATCGAGAGGTGTAGGATTGATCTAAAGATCATCTGATTCCGATAAGTATTCATGGAGATATGAATTTATTTGTGTTATGGGACAATTCGTTAAGGTCGGCCAACAACCAAATAAACCCCACTTGTGCTCAACGTTTTAGTATAAATAGAGGTGCCTTGAAAGTCATTTGGCACACATCCTCTTGGTGATCTCTTCCTCTTCACTTGTCTTTGGGTTTTGGTGGGAGGAGAGATCTAAAGAGGATATGCTGCCCTAGATCCTAATGCTATCATGGAGGAGATTTTAACGTAGTGAAGGAAGCCTACCTATACACAGTTCTATGGAGAGCCCTACGTTGCCCTATACATAGCTCTATGGAGAGCCTTATGCTTCCCTCTACACAACTCTATTGGAGAGCCCTATGTTGCCCTAAACACAACTCTATGGAGAGCCCTACGCTACCCTATACAAAGCTCTATTGGAGAGCCTTATGCTGCCCTATACACAACTATATGGAGATCCTTACGCTGCCCTATACACAACTCTATTGGAGAGCCCTATGCTACCCTATATGCAACTCTATGGAGAGCCCTACGCTACCCTATACGCAGCCCTATGGAGAAGCTCTATGTTTCCCTAACTGTAGTCCTCCAGGTGATATAAAGGAAGACTATTCAAGCATGACCCAGTCACAGTGATGGAGGAAGGAAGGTCTGAAAGCGGCTTGTATGACATGGAGAAGAGCGCTGAAGGGTATAGGTTGAAGTCTGCCCAACAAGGCAACATATGTTAGGACTGTGTTGATAATAGTACAATCACTTGGAGGGAGAAAACAATGATGATACATTGAAGCAGCATGATGTTGCAAGCAGCAGATATATTGCAGCAACATGTTGATGAATGCTGCAACATGATGGGTACAATGATGAAGTGTATCATAGCATAATGAGGGGCAGCACAATGGTGACGTATAGCAGTATGATATAGCAAGTTCATAATGCTGCTAGTATAACACATTGGGACAATAGCGTGATACTTAGTGTAGCAAGTATAGCTAGCATGTCAGGGACAACAAGCATGCTAGGGACAACATGCATGCTCGGGACAACAAGCAAGCAAGGGACAACAAGCTAGCTAGGTGCAACAAACACATAGGTCAGTATGGCAACATGGTGCAACAATGGCACATGATGCAGTGCAGTGATGGGTACCGTCATGATTGATGAAGCATGGTGAGATGCAACATTGTGATGATGGGTGCAACATGGTGCAGCACGGTGAGGCGCAACATGATGACGAGATGTAGCACGATGATAGGTGAAGGAGTCACCTTGGAGAATCAGTTGAAGCAGCATGTCTTCAACTGATCTCATGTATCATCTTCTTAGAGATGATCTATGCTCTCATCTAGATAAGTCCAAGTGTTGACTTCAGTTGTAAATGTACTCTCTCTCTCTCTCTCTCTCTCTCTGTTGAACTATTGAAGAACATATAAGAAGAATTGATCAAGGGTTTCCTGACATTGGGGTTTATCCTTGGCTAGCGTCACATCTTGCGTCCTCCTGTCTTGGCTTGTCTTCTATGATTTATGTTTATGTTCTATCTGCAGTTTACTTTAATGTTGATGTGATTGCTGATCTAGAAAAGGTATTGAGCTAACTATGAAAATTGAAATAAATTGCTCTGAGCATAGAACATAACTAAACTTAACATGGTATCAGAGCTGAGGTGAAGACAAAGCCCAAGCAAAAGTGAAAGAGCAATCACTGAAGACAGTTGGAAAACGACAAAAGGATCAATGGATTCCTTATCCCTCTTCAAATTCACCAAGGGTGAAATCGAAGCAGAGAATATTATTAGAATAGCGCAGCAGAAGCTTCTGATGGTCTACCTAAAGATCACTTCATTGGGAAGTCCGGATTTAAGGGTGGACGGAAAGGTAGATGCCTTGGTTGCAATAAGTTCAGCCATTATGCGAAGGAGTGTCCGAATGGCAGGGACACGTCACTTGATGATGATAACAATCATTCCAGGGACATCTTCAATGATCAGAGGAATGACAGGTAATGCAGGTCATCAAGGAAATGACCGACTCTTCAGAGAAAGTAAGGAACCCTAGGTATGAAGAATCAAATGTTGTTTCTGATAAGATAAAGAAGCGTTATCTTATATTGGCCCTCTCCTTCAGATTCTTTGGGAATCTCGCTTATTGATTGTAGTGCTTCAAGACACCTTATCGGATAGAAGGGTGCTCTCTCGAACTTGTTAGAAATGGAAACAACCGTGGGATTATACTTGGAGTAAATGCCACCTATCCCGGAAAGGGTGTAGGGAATGTTACCCCTCAATTGAATGTGGGTAACTCGATTCATTTACAAGAATCTCTTTTATGTACCTGATCACAAGAAAAACCTGGTGTCCATTTCGGCAATGGAAGTCAAAAGGTTTCAGGGTGGCATTCATTGATGGAAAGGTACGTGTTTGGAAATAGAATTTTCAAAGATGCTTTTATCTTTGAGTTGAGGGTTGGCAGGAAGTCCATTGGGGACCATGTCAGTTGACACATAGCACCGGAGGTCTGTAAGTCAGATGATGACAGGGATGCCTGAATTCAGAAGGAGCATGAAGGTACATGTCTGAGGTGTATCGAAGGGAAAATCTTACAAGGGGACCATTCCCTTCATGTAGTGGGTCCACATGTTTGGAACAACCCTGTCAATCCAGGCAGTAACTCCAATAGGCAGTAAAACTGATTCGATTTATTTCATTAGGTATGTTATTGCTATATACAAAAGGGTGTGACTGCTCAGTTCATCTCCTGATGACTGTTCACATTCCTAATTTAACTATTTACATAAATTCACCCAATTGTGAGGATTAGGTGTCA
>APFE031676336.1:119331-135882 GCA_000404065.3 Pinus taeda | reverse complement strand
GAGTGGTTTCGCCCTCATTGGATTTCATATGGAGAAAGTAGAATTTTAGATCTCACTCAAAATCCAGCAGACTTATCTTTTTTTCAGGATTTCAAGATTGGGGGATTGCAATGTTTCCATTGGATTTTATCATGTACTAGGGTATGGAACTTGTATTTAATCAAGAGAACCAAGCCCTCTATGCAGGGAAGACTCCCAATAATCAAGAGAATGTAGGGTACTAGGGTATGAAACTTGTATTTAATCAAGAGCACTAAGGTCGTTTGACTATGTAGGAGGAGACTCCCAATCAAGCACGAGACAAGAAATTAGAAATTTTTCGTGGCTGATTTTGGATATTTCTATTTTCATTATGTGATCATTCATGAGTAAATGTGATGTAAATTTAGAGACTTATAGTTTATGCATTGACAATTGACAATTTTATCATAATGTAATAAATTAGAATGTATCATATATGCTTTATGATTGCACATATTGCATATATTGCCTGTTTCGGAAACTCGTACCTGTTTCCCTGTTTCGTGCAACCTTGATTCTCGATCACTTCTTCTTCATAGTTCAGCATAGCAGTGCATTGATGGCAGAGATAGTACAGATTGGCAGATGGATTAGCAGATGGAGTTCTCCCTAGTTGAGAGGGAGTGTTAAAATTGGCAACTAGGGCCAAACTCCACATGGGTCGTCTTATTTATGACAGCTGATATTTTTTTTGGATTCCTCTCTTTGAGAGGTGTAGGATTGATCTAAAGATCATTCGATTCAGACATGTACAAATGAAGTTATGAATTTATTTTGATTATGGACAAATTGTAAAGGTCGGCCAGCAAACTTATGTAGGCTCAAAAGCCCAACAGTCATGTCTATTCATCCTCAACGTTTGTTATAAATACATGATGCCTTAGCCTCATTTGGACAAACGTATTTTCACACTTCTCTCTCTCTCTCTCTCCACACGTCTGAAATTTCAGGAGGCCAAAATTTCAAGACAGTTTGACCAAGTGTTGACCAGCATGTGTTGACCTCCTTTGACTTCGCTTTTTTAGGGCTATCTCTGTTTGGTCAGGCCACATTTTTGGTCATAGAAATCAAGGCTAAACGTTGATTGTTGACCAGCATTGACTGCAGCTAGGGCTAACCGCAGGTGGGTTGTTTGACCAGACTTTGACTGCACTGAATTTGACTGTTTTGAGGGTTGTTTTCTCTTGTTGTTTGGAGGTCGAAGTTGACTGAAGTTGACCGATATGCTGAGGGTCAAATCAACCCTATTGACCAACGTTGAATTTTCTGGTTAGGGCTCTTTTGTTGCTGTTATAAATTATCAAATTTGTAAATTGTACTATCTCTCTCTACTAAACTATTGAAGACTAAAAGAAGATTTGATCAAGGGTTTCCCCACATTGGGGTTTGTCCCTGGCTAGTAACACATCTTGTGTCCTCTTGTCTTGGCTTGTCTTCTATTGTGTATGTTTATGTTCTATCTGCATTTTACTATCATGTTGATGTGATTACTAATCTGAATATTGATACTGGGCTAATAAAGAAATTGAAATAAAATTGCTCTAAAGCATAGAACATACCATTGTTTCCTAAAATTAACATGTTTGTACAGGTAAATCTCTCGAAGATTTGATAGCATGTTTTTTACATGCTTAAGATTGTTGATCAGCTTGATTGGAATAGATGTGTTGCCGATCTGTTTGATCAAGGTGGATTTGTTACCGATTGGAACAATCTGGAAGTTGAGGCTTTGTGTAAGACATTGCCTAGGAGGACATCTAGTCGACACTATGTGTTGATGTCTAGTTCCCAAAGTAGGGAGGGCGGCGTTGATCGTAGAGCTTTGACCTCGAATACGCACCTAGATCCCTAGGTTGATGGTTAGTAGGTAAGCCTAATGGTAACTAGACTGGCTGAAAGCTTTATTCCATCTTAGTCCCACCTGGATAGATTGCCTTGGTCAGGAATCTAGTCCATGGCATTGTGGTGCTTAAACTATTGGAGGACCTTGGATAAATTGCCCTGGTCAGGAATCTAGTCCATGGCATTGAAACTCTTCATAGATTATGTGTTTTGAGACCTTCCATGTTCCTCTATAGATATGTGTAAGTATGAATACCTCCCTAGTTAAGAGGGAGTGTTGAAGAATGTAACTAGGTTCGGTCTTCATAATTGTACATGAGTCAAAATGAAATATACTTTGTCAAAAGAAAGCAAAAGAATTTTTATTATTAATTGAATTGATTGTTAAAGCATGGGTTTCATGCTTAGGTCACTTGGTATAGTTCAAGCCTCCATTGTAGGCTTTAAGATTGTTTATTTAAGTCAAAGTCAAATTTTGTTTGGTCAAAAAGACTCCTCCATCAAGTCTCCTTGAAAGTCGGCCTTCAAACTATTTGTCAACAAGTCGGCTTCATCAAATTGACTCATGTTGGCTCATTTCAATAGGAAACAACTATATATATGAGCATAAGGTCTTCGCACAAATTACACAGAGACAATTCAGATCATTTTCAGAGAATCGGTTCATAGAATTTAAGTGAAGTCACAGTACAATGAAGATGTAACTTCGCTATAAATTGCAAAGAAGGTTTTGGTGCCTCAACAGTGACAAGGTCTTGGTGCTGTCACAGTGATAAGGTTTCGGTGCTACCACAGGGACAAGGTTTCGGTGCCTCAACAGTGACATGGTCTCGGTGCTATCACAGTGATAAGTTTTCAGTGCTACCACAGTAACAACATTTCAGTGTGTTGAAATTTGGTACCGGAGGACAGGTGGTTCCCTTAGGCTTTGATCTTTGGCCTAGGGAAAAGTGTCCAAAAGATTTTAATTTTTCTCCTAAAGTGACTTTATAATTTTTATAAAGTTAAAATCTAATTTAAAAGTGACTTTAAGTGATAAAGTTACTAAGTCTAATTTTAAAGTGACTTTTATAAAGTCAATGAAAAATTAGAAAGGAAAAGTGACTTTGGAAATAAATGACTAAGTGGGTCTTTATTAAAGTGGGCGAATTAAAAAATAGAAAGTGAGATTTAAATGTGCATTTAATCTCAGCCATTGATCTAAATCTATTTCAGCGATTGGATTTAGAGATCACCCAAAAGTCACTTGGATCACCCAAAAGTCACTTGGAGTTATATTAAAGGAGGAAAAGGAGGAAAAGATCATTCATTCTTTCATGAGCAGATTGAGAGAAGGAGAGCAAGAGAGCAAGGGAGATTTCTGGACAGTGAGGAGAAGGAGGCAGCAGCTTGGCACACATTCCAAGGCAGCGTTTCAGCAAGTCCGTACAACTGAGTTAGCACACAGTGAAAGGCAGATTTTGGGCACGATTTTCTAGAAAGACTGTACAGCAGTTTTGGTTCAGATTCCAAGGAGGTCGTACAGCAAGTTAGCACAGAAATCGAGGAGCAAAAAATCTGAAGTTTGCTGGCACGTTTTTCAAGGGAGGTCGTACAGCAAGTGGTTGTACCTTGGCACGCTTTTCTAGGCAGAAATCCATACAGTTGTACTGCTATTTTTCTGCACAGAAATAGAGGAAAACTGTACAGCAACATTTATGGCAGCTTGCACGCTTTTCTAGGCAGTCCGTACAACAGCATTTAAGGCTGAAATTTGGGCACAAAATTGAGGAGGCCGTACAGCGTTTATTGTTGTTCTGTTTTGTTGTTTGCAAGTTTTTCCAGTTGGCTGTGAGGCACAGAAAACGAGATAAGTTGTAAAAGTTTGCTTGCTAATTTTTTTGCTGAATATTTCTCTCACTGTAAAAAGCATTTTCCAGAAATAAGAAGGAGCTTTCGAACTGGTTTTCCCCAAGAGTTGTAGGGGGTTTTTCCAGGGTCACCTTGACCAAAAATCACTGTGTCTAAATGTGTTGAATGGCCGTTTGTATGTGTTGATTTTTATTTCTGCATTTTCCAGCATTCTGTAATATTTCCAGAATTTGTGTTTTTAGTAAAATTTATTTTCCAGTTGTTGAATGTATGGACATGGGAAAGGGCATTTAACTATGTTGGATAAATAAGGTGAAACTAAAAACCGGGGTGGGAAATGAGAAATTTTTACATAAAGCTTATCAAGATCGCCAACCGTCTGGCTAGTGGGTGAGGAGACTCAGGTGTGTGTGATCTTTACCAAAGTTAGACGCGATTGCCATGGACGTGGTTAAGGTAAATTGATCTCCCCTAAGTATTGGATGCAAGTTTTCTACCCCTTGATTATTGAGGATCAAGTTGGGTGAGGGTTAATCAGTGGCCATAGGGTGTGTGATCTTTACCAAGGTCATTTATGAATGGCATGGACTTGGTTGTGGTAAATCGATATCCCCTATTGTCATTGTGGATCATTCTTCTGAGATGAGATGAGATGAAATGATTATGCAACTATCACTTTCCTTATGTTGAGACATGTGCATTTGAGATGAGATCTGTGATATACTCTTTTAGGTCATGGAGCTTGACCTGGAGACCCTGGGGTGTGTCTGATCTTTACCAAGGTCATATATCACTGCCATGGACTTGGTTATGGTAAATTGATCTCCTTTATTATCCGTTGTGGATCAAGACGTCATTGTTCAGCCGAGATGAGATCTATGGAGCAACGGGAAGAATACCTCCCTAGTTGAGAGGGAGTGTTGAAATTGGATTGAGATGCTATCTGCTTTCCTTATGATGACAAAAAATGAAAATTCGTCCATGGCTAAGGTGCTAAAAAATGTGTAACTAGGTTCGGTCTTCATAAATATGAAATGTACTTTTGATTCTTGTATATTGTAAAATGAAAGAAAAATTATTATTGTTATTTTTTGAAGCATGGGTTTCGTGCTCAAGGTCTTCTATTTTAGAGGTCATGCACCCATTGAGTGCTTCTAGGGTTTGTCTTAAGTCAAGAAGTAAAAAAAGTCATTGTCATATGTTGAAGACCCCATCGGGCACATTGTAACTTGTAAAAAGTATTAATTTTGTATTTAAAACAGTCAAAATACCCTCCAAGACCAAGTCAGCCTACTAGTTAAGAAGTTGGCCTAATGTGAGGTATTTTGTCCACCTTTGAAGCTTATATATAAGAGGGAACTTGACTTCCTAGAGACACAATTCATTCTCTTATCAAGCAAGTGAAGGAGAAGAAGAAAGAGGCTAGCGAAGGAAGAAGGACGAAGATCAACTGCTTGGGTAATTTCTCTTTCTCTTTCTCATCACACGTGTGAAGAAAGAAGACTAGGGTTTTTGTTGTTGGGTTAGGGTTTTGCTGCTGTAGGATCGAACTTGAAGAAAGTGCAGAAAGAAGGACAAAGGAAGGCTCACTATGTCATCTTCAAACCCTAGAAGAAGGAGAAAGTTAAGCGAAGGTCTCAAGAAGTCTTGGAAGCCCGAAATAAGCTCACACGTGTGGAAGCAATTGCAGCTGGGAGTGCCGAAAATTTCAGACCTGCAGTAGAGGCTGGAAATCTGTGGCTGGGGGTCGAAATTGTGCTACTGGTAGAGATTTGACTAGGTTTGACCTGGATAAAGGAAACACATCATCAAGAAGGTTGGACTTGGACTTGGAGTTGGACTTGGAGAGGTATTGGTCTTGTCCTAGAGGTTCTGGAAATTGTCATTTGAAGAATCTAGAAGAAAAGAAGAAATTTATGGGTTTTCCTCTCAAGTGGAGAGGTTTTGGCCCTGGCTTGCAGCCTATATCTTGTGTTCTTGTGTACTATTGATCTTCTTGTTTTGGTAGCTGTTTGATGGTAAGAATAACATAATAATTCAAGAAGAAGCTAATAAGTAAGAGAAAGTAAAAAGATATCACAAGTAGTTATCAAGCTAAAGTGAAATCACTCTATCCATTGCCCTTTAGATTTCTCAACAGAGGGAGTGTTGAAAATTGTGGCCATGTTCGACATTTCCATCAAAGAAAATAAAAAGATATGAGGTTGACTTGTTAATTTTGATGGTAAAATAATAAATTCAAATTTGGAATTTTAATTTCCTTTTTCTTATTTCAAGTCATTTGGGCCCAATAAGGCACCCATTCGACCCCCTCAAAAGTCTATATAAAGAGCCTTTCCTCTGTCATTTGGATACACATCAATTTTGATCATGAAATCTCTGTTCTAGCGAAGGAGGAAGAAGAATAGGAGGGTTGAAGTTCAAAAGGAAGCCTTGGAAGGTTTCTTCTTGCTCTTGGGTATTGGTCTGGTTATTTTGTTGATGCTGCGTCTAATGTATTGATGTAATATGAAATCTCTCACTCTCTCATAAGGAAGAATTTATGGGTTTTCCCCTTGTGGGTTTTTGCCTTGGCCTTAGGTCTGATTTTTGTTTTTGTCTCATGGTTTCTTTATGTTTCTTCTGTGATTTCTTTCTGCTCTTTCATGCTTATGAATGGATTTTCTTATGATGAATAATGTGAATGCTAATATTGATTGTTTTGAAGTTGTTATTAGTTCAAGAAAATTAATTCTAGCAATGCCCTACTTAAAATTAACAGATTGCTCTCCAACAGACCTCGGCTTATCGTTCAATAGAATTTGGTTTACCTTGAACAAAACTTTGCTCTCCCTCCAAAAGAACTCGACTTGCCCTTGGTCTAAACCCTTGTTCTGCCACTCTCTTCCTTCGCTGAAGACTCCTAGAATAGAATCGACTCAATAGATTCAAAATTACTTGATTTGGTCGTTAGAAATGCTCCCTCTCACGCCTATTTATATTGCATTTGAGGTCTAGATTGGGCTGACTAGTATATAGTATGATGAATATTCAAAAAATCATTTCTCCTCAACCATGAGGAGTTAGAGGGTGCCATATATCATTGGAAAGGTATCTGAATAAGCTTTCCAACCATATATACTATGCTCCCGTTTAAGCTAGGTAATTGGAGTAAAAATGGCTTCAAAGATAGGATATCCAAATGGGGTCTGCTTGTACTTTGGTTGGGTTATTCTTCATTCCTGTGGAATTTGAGGAAGTGCTATATATCGTTGGAAAGGTCTCGAAATATGCTATTTGACTATGTATTTTTCTCTTTCATTTGGACAACCTTTGACATCAATAGAAACCATTTTCAAAAGCTAGAAACTGAAAGAACATCCTTCAGCTAGGAGAAAAAATAAATGGTCTAAAATGTTGTGGATGCCATAATCTCTATTAAAAGAGATTTTATATCAAAGAAGCAAAAAAATGGTGGGTAAGACTAAGGATGTTTATCACAGAATTTTTAGTAAGGAAGGATAGACAAGCAGGTAGAGTATATACATAAATGTTAAGGAGCAACTAGAGTTTGTAGAACCACTTGTTGAAATTTGGGCAGCTATGGGACAAATTTCTGCATAGAAACCCTAAGACCCCCAAAGGAAAGCCATCTTTCCCCAAAAGGATATTCACATTGGTTAAAGAAATACTATTATTATTAATGTATTTGCTTTCCTCCTTAATATGACAACCTTACTTGGGCGTGCCATCATATAGAAGAATTCATATTGAGCAAAGGAAATATTAAACGTGAATTTAATTCAAGGAATAAAATTATTATTTGACAAGTCAACCTAATGGAATAAGTTAGCCTGCCCCAAGGGACGTGACTTTTCGATTGCGAAAAAATCTATATATTAGCATTGATCCTCAATCATTTTGGTGCAACAATTTGACTTCCTTTTGTGGTGGATATTTGGCCTAACTTGGTGACAGAACTTGATGATTTTTTGTGGTGGCTCAACTTATCTATGTGGTGGCTCGACATAATTAGCTCTGTGATGATTGGCACTCTGTGATGGCTTTCACTTTACAGTGGTACACATATCTTTTTGAGGCTCACATTTATTTCTTTGTGGCCCATATGGAAATCCTCTGTGGTTCACATTTTAGGCTCGCATATGGTTCCTCTGTGACTCGAATTACAGGTTCACATATGACTCACATTACAGGTTCATGTATGGTTTCTCTGTGGCTCACTACTAGCAATGGTTCGTATGGTTTGCCTGTGGCTCACACTACTTACAATGAGATATATTTGACAGTGGTTGTGACAAATATAGACGACACAAGTAATCTATACCACAATGACCTTGACTTGAAGACATGATTGTAACCATGACTAGGACAATGACCCTATTGAATAACAATAACCTTAATAGATGACTATGATAATGACTCTGTTGCTTTTATGTATGACATGATAGTATAATTGTGACAATGGCATCTTGATCACAGTGATAACAATATACAATACTCTTGATGGCATTGACTTAGTATGGTAGTGACTTAAGATATGGCAGTGATCTAGTAAGGAAGTGACCTGATATGACCATGATGACAGTGACCTTGCTCTTATGATACATGACAGTAATGATGGCACTTGATAGTGATGTTGTTCCTTGATAGTGAAGATTCATGATATTGATGGTACTTATTGCATTGACATCGATGATGCTACTTGAGACTGAGACATGATAGCAGCTCTCTTGGACTTGTTTGATTATTGGAGGTCAAATTGTCCAGTTCACAAACGAAGTTGTGAACTGACTTGGGTTGGCTCTAGGAGGGCTGATGTGATTGTTGTATTTTGATTGTACTTTGTATCTCAGTTTAACATTTGATGAAAATCTAATAGAAGAAGAATTTGGTTGGGTTTTCCCCCTTGTGGGGTTTTGCCCTGGTCTCTGACCTAAATCTCGGTTTCTACCGTGTATGCTTTTCTTTTGTTCTTTATCGTTATGCTGCATTGTTGATGTTTATTGTTCTCTATGCATAATTGCTAATGATGATATGATGGTATGGGGTGAATGTAATGAGAAAATGATTGAAAAAGTTTGTAAATTCAATTATCTACAACAAAGAACAACCTATCCCTAAAGTTAACATGGTTTTAGAGCTGGGTTGAAGAAAAGTCATTGAGATCACCCCCACGAAGACACCTATGATGAAGTTCATAATCAAAGCAGAGTGAAAGGGATGAAGATGGCATAGAACTAAAAAAATGCTAGGGTTTGAAGGAAATCTTAGGAAACCCTTGTTTTTACAATAGAGGTTAGGGTTTGTGAGAAACCCTCACAATGGCCTTGGATATGATAAAGCCCTACAACAATGGAACCCTAATGTGAAACTTTCTGATATGTTATGATCAGTGAGAATCCCATTATAGATTAAGAGAAACCCTAGGAGAAGGGTATGCTGCAGATTCAATGGTCATTGTATACATTGATGGTTGGACTTGGCTGCCAATGAAAGAGATAAAAGATATATGTGGTACCTATGAAGATGTATTTCTTTTGAAGACATTATCGACATATGGTTGATGTTCCATAGTACAGGATCAAGAGGGAGCTGATAGCTTCCTGCAATCTTCTCTAAAGATAAGTACTTTCAAGGCTTATGTTATTTTCTTCTCTTGTTTAGATTTATTGTTTTAGTTTGTTGTTTATTCTTCTTGCATGAATATTTGAATGATTCTTTCATTACTTCTTGGATGAGGATATGATCAAAGGAAGCAAACCTTGAGGATAATCAGGATGCAAAATGATGCAGGAAGAGTAAGCTCCAAGAGGAGCTGATGCAGGAAGAGTAAACTCCAAGAGGGAGCTAATGTAAGAAGAGTAAACTCCAAGAGAGAGTTGATGCAGGAAAAATGAAGGAGCCACTCTCATATCTAGAGAAGAAAGAAAGGCCTGCTTCATAATCAGGTATACCTTCATTATGTTTATTTAGTTTGCTATTATTGCTCTTGCACTGGTTCTGGGGTCTACAGGTACATTTGATGAATATGAGGGACAAGTCCTCTATATTGAGATTGAGTAGGATGTAGAGCCATCCCTTGATCAAAATGGCAATGAACAAGAGCCTAGACCTTGGAGGAAGGATTAGAGACAAGATGATGTCTATGATTGAAGGAGGTTTCCTATTTAGAGGAAGTAGATTGTCAGGTTGAATGCAACATTCTAATGAGATGATGAAAGCAATATATCCTTCATACAAGGACCATTCTAGATGACAAGATGCAACAATGTCAGATGCCTTTGCAATATTAAGTTCAACAGTGATAAGGAAGACACTCTTAGAGGGAGAGGATTGCGATAAGATCCTAACATCTGTTGCCTGATGCACTATTATCATATATACATGAATTTGGCTTCCTCCATGATTTATTTAAGGAAGAATCCTACTTAGAGCCACCTCAGAGCTTTTGAAGCACATAAGAAGAAACTCGTGATTTTAGATTGAAGTACCATGTGGACTCAAGCAAGTCCCTTGAACTTGGCATGCTTGGATTGATGGCAACCCCTCTTCAAGATTAAGAGTATGTCTTTGATATTTGGTTTTATAAGCTAATAATTTATTCTCTGACAGGATCAAATCACCTCATTAAGAGGGAGTTGACCTCTGAGCCCTAATGATCAACTACTTGAGATTAAAAGTATAACAAAGAGATGATGAGGACTTCCTTATTAAAATATGTATGTTGTCAGAGACTTGGCATGATGGATTACATTGAAACTGTTGAGAGAGACTCTTCAATATTCAGATTTGATCGATCTCATGATGAGTGGGCAGTCAGATGGATCCTTGCTTTGTATTATATAATCTGAGCCAGATAGAGCTTGGATATGTATTGGGATATCTACATAAAATGATTAATCATGGATTGAGATACACTGTCGGATTTCATGAATACAACAATGTTGAATGAGGCTAAAAATTGTTGTTGATTGGAAGAGCACATCTGGGTGTTGTTGTAGCTTGGGGTTTGTCATGATTTCTTTGATGACCTGAAATAGAAGTCTGTTGCTTTGGGTACAACAAAGGCAGAGTATATTATTGCTAGCATGACTAACTGTGAGACAACGTGGTTGAGAAAGCTCTTTCAAGCGCTGCTTGTGCATGTGTTGGGCACGACTATGATATGTTGTGATATTAAGAGTGGGGTCTGACTTTTTGAGAACCCTGTGTTTCATGATTGGTGCAAGGCTCAAGCATTTTTTAGATTAGATATCACTATATCCGAGATATGGTGTAGAGAGCAGTTGGCTCTGACATTGATTTTTTGTGGAATTGAAGTAGTGAGGCTTCCACAAATGAGCAGATAACAAACATTCTTACCAAGCCCGAAAGGGAAGTTCTTGGTCTTCAGAGAGCAGGTTGGATGCGACCCTCCCAGGAAAGGGTCATAGATGATTGAGAAAACTAAGTTATGCTCTTCCCCCCTGTTTGAGCTCCTAATGAGAGGAATCGAGCCAAAGAGCTCCTAGGGTTGAGGGAACTTGTGGACAATAGGTGTGTCTGATCCTTACCTCATGGTTAGTGTGTATCTCCCCCTACTGAGTATACTCCAGTATGCATCCTACCCAAAAGTTGGGCTTGTAGGGATTGCCACCCATCTGGCCAATCGATGAGGAGACTTGGGCATGTTTGATCCTTACCTCTCATGGTAAGTGTGTATTTGCCCCAAGGTAGTGGATGCAAGTGTTCTACCACTTGATTCTTGTGGCTCAAGGCGGGAAGATCAATAGACAATAGAATAGAGTGTGATCCTTACCTCTCATGGTAAGTGGTATCCTACCTATTGTCGATCAGATATATAGGGTGGCAACTTAATCTCCCCTATCTGTGGATATAGGGTGGAAGCCGGAGTTCCCCTGTGATGATTCGTCTTCTTTAGATAGAGACATCATTATTGAGCTGATGTGATGAGATTGATGTCTTGTTGATGCAGCTAAGTTGAGATGTGATGTGATGAGATCGATGTCTTGTTGATGCAACTAAGATGAAGGTCATGCAACTTGACTTTGATCTCCGCTACCATTGGTTGTGGATTGTTCTTCTTCTATGAGACGAGATGAGATGAGACATGATGTGACATCCGAGATGAGATTTATGATGCTAATGGAAATTCCTCCCTAGCTGAGAGGGAGTGTTGAAATTTGGGTAGCTATGGGACGAATTTCCCCATAGAAACCCTAAGACCCCAAGAGGAAAGCCCATCTCGCCCCTAAAGGAAATTCACATTGGCTAAAGAAATATTATTATTATTAATGTGTGGGCTTTCCTCCTTAATATGACAACCTTACTTGGGCACACCATCATATAGAAGAATTCATATTGAGCAAAGGAAATATTAAATGTGAATTTAATTCAAGGAATAAGATGATTATTTGACAAGTCGACCTGCCTCAGGAAACACGGCTTTTCAATTGCGGAAACAACTATATATGGCATTGAGCCTCCATCATTTTGGTGCAACAATTCGGCCTCCTTCTGTGGTGGATGTTCAGCCTAACTCAGTGACAGAACTCGGTGATTTTCTGTGGTGGCTCGACATACTTAGCTTTGTGATGACTCACACTCTGTGATGGCTTGCACTTTACTGTGGTTTCACATCCTTCTAAGGATCACATTTATTTCTCTATGGCTCATATGGCAATCCTCCGTGGTTCACATTACAGGCTCGCATATGGTTCCTTTGTGACTCACATTACAGGCTCACGTATGGTTTCTCTGTGGCTTACATTATAGTGGTTTGTATGGTTTGTCTGTGGCTCACATTACTTATAGTGGTTTGTATGGTTTGTTTATGACTCACATTAGTTACAGTGAGATACCTTTGACAGTAGTTTATGCTGGCTGTGATACGTGCGGCTGTGACAAATATAGACAACACAAGTAATCTATATGATAGTGACCTTAACTTGAAGACATGACTGTAACCATGACTAGGACAGTGATCTTGTTGCATAACAGTAACCTTAATAGATGACTCTATTGCTTTGATGTATGACATGATAGTATAACTGTGACAGTGGCATCTTGATGACAATGATAACAATATACAATACTCTCAATGACAGTAAATCTTGATGGTTGTATGGCAGTGACTTAAGATATGGAAGTGACCTGATAAGACCATGATGACAGTGACCTTGCTCTTGTGATACATGACAATAATGATGGCACTTGGCAGTGATGATGTCTCCTTGATAGTGAAGACTCCTGATATTGATGATATTTATTGCAGTGACATGGATGATGCTACTTGAATCAGTGATATGATAGCAGTTCTCTTGGACTTGTTTGATTATTGGAGGTCAGATTCTTCAGTTCACAAACGAAGTTGTGAACTGACTTGGGTTGGCTCTAGGAGGCCTGATGCGATTGTTGTACAATGTATTCTTATTGTATTTTGTATCTCAGTTGGACATTTGATGAAAATCTAATAGAAGAAGAATCTGGTTGGGTTTTCCCCCTTGTGGGGTTTTCCCCTGGTCTCTGACCTAAATCCAAGTGTCTCTACTGTGCATGTTTTTCTTCTGTTGTTCTTTACTCTTTAGCCGCATTGTTGATGTTTAATGTTCTCTCTACATAATTACTAATGATGATATGATGGTATGGGGTGAATGTAATGAGAAAACATTTTAATTTTTTATAATAAATGCAATTATCTACAACAGAGAACAATCTAGCCCTAAAGTTAACACGACTGAGATAAATTAAGCTGAAATTCCAAATAGAAGTATGAAAGGTGAGATGGCTTGAGGATCCTCTATTGGCATCATAAGAGTAGCTATTACTGGCATAAAATTGCAGTGACATTTTTTTTTCCAGGAGCTGTGACTAAGATCAATGATCTAGAGACAATAAGCAACGTGATTGCATCAGTTCACAACAGTTTACATTAGAACTTTACGTGGCCCAGTAAAGATATAAAGAAGATCAACTGGAGGGATATGCACATGTTTGTTACTGCATGTCTATGGACAAGCTAATGGCGATAGTGAAAATGAAAGAACATTGCTTGCAAGATTTTAGTGTCTTGGATTGTTTTGGGATTTCCCTTGATTGACTTGCATGTAGTTGGTTGGTAGCCTGGAGATGGTTTTCAGAGGTGTGTTGATGGATATTACCTGTATTTAATTAATTGGATCACTTGTAAACTATGTTCCACCATGTTTTTGGGACAAGGGAGCGCAGGAGAAGGGAGATGCACAAGGTGGATGTGTGGGAGCACCCCCAAATTTTAGGGAAATTCAGGGGGGATGGGTTTGTTGGGGTCCCTAGCATAGGGATCCCCATTTCTAAAATTATATAATTTAAAATAATAGTGATAAAATCTCAACAAGTTTGTTACTTCATGTCTATGGACAGGCTAAAGGCAATAGTGAAAAATAAAGAACATTTCTTGCAAGATTATAGGGTTTTGGATTGATTTGGGATTTTCCTTGATTTAATTATTGGTTGGTAGCCAGGAGATGGTTTACAGAGCTGTGATGATGGATTTTACCTATATTTAGTTAACTGGATCACTTATACACTATGTTCCACCAAGTTTTTGGGATGAGGGAGTGCAGGGGCGGGAAGATGCACAAGGGGGATGTGTGGGAGCGCCCCCAAATTTTAGGGAAATTCTGGGGGGATGGGGGTATGTGGGTGTCCGTAGCATAGGGATTCCCGTCTCTAAAATTAAAAAAATAAAAATAATAATGATAAAATCCCAACAACAACAATTCATCCCATGCAAAATCATCATTTTGCAATCTAGGATGGAAACACAATCCTGCCAATGATGAAATCCTGAAACTGTTAAATTTGCTGAATTCTGAATGGGATATGAAATTCTACTTTCTCCATATGTGAGGTCCAATGAGGTTGGAACCACTCTCAAACATCCTGAATCAATTAATGGTAATGTCCCTTTATCTTGCCTTTTTTATCCTTGTGACTTTAAGACATCAATATTACCATTAATTACTAAAGTCACAGACTCCTCAAAGTTCTATCCCCTATCTTTGTTCTATCTTCATAGGTTGTTGGACAAAATCTGTTTGTGGGTGGGGATGGGGTCAGTTGCACTAGGATGTCCCCCTTCTGCGGGAGGGGTCCCCCACTCTAGGGAAATGTTTCCTCATGTGTTTCCCTGAGTTTCACCAAAGGGGGATGTGGGGAAATGTTTCCCTAGGTGCCCCCCCATCCCCTGTGCGTGGAAAACGTATCCACATGGAACATTGCTTGTAAATCATGGTTGTCACATGCTAGTTGTTGGTGTCTCAACTGGCATGTTATAAACAAGGTGCTGGCAACAGCATTGGACATGCTAGTTGCCAACAAAGGAGCCATTCAAGACTGTAGTTGTAGTGATGAATTACAGGTGGCAAATCAATGTAGTAAAGAAATAATTGAAACAATGCCGAAGGTAAATCTCTTGGCGAAACATTTTCCAAATCCATGTATTAAGAAGATTGCTGTTAAGTTTTGTAGATGTTCTATGCTAAGAGCAATTTCACTTTTCTCACAGCAATCATACAAGTAGTTAAGCAAAATGCAGATAGAACATATAAGCAGATCTTACAGAAGACAAATCAGAAACAGGAAAAATGTGTGTGTTCGTTTCGGCGGTCAACAGGATGCTTCAACCAGCAAAGTCTCCTTTGGTCAGCCAGCCCAGATGTGTCACAACAACCCTCCAACCAGTAGATGAGTCAACCCAAGTCAATTCTACAAAAGTCAACGCTGTCCTGAAAAGTCAACGCAGAGGCAGCAAGCTAAAAGTCAACGCAACAGCAAAACGGTCAACCCTTTGACCTCGATTTTTGTGCCAGGTAGTACGGCCTTCAAAAATCGAACCTTCCACAAATTTTCAACTTGATTGGACCAAGCGTTGACCAAAGTCAACACTGGTCAAACTTTCTGCGAAACCCTAGCAGCAGAAAATCCGTACGGTCTGTCCTCTTCGTCCTTCCCACGTGTGGCTGAAATTCGTCCTCCAGGTAGCTCGTACTCTCTAAGATGAGAGAGGAAGATGTGAGTTGAGTTGTGATGAAATTCTCTCCAACTTTTCCTGTATATATATCCATCAATGAGGGTGTGTGACACATCTGTTGGGCATGTGAGCCTACATGACAAAACTGACCGACCTTGCACATATAATTTATTAAGAATAATAAATTCAAAATATAAGTTCTGGTCATCGGATTAAGACTATTTTTATATGGATTTTACACCTCTCAGAAAGAGGAATCCAACAAAAATATTAGCCTCTTAATCTGAGCATTAGAACATGGAGTTTGGACCTAGTTGTCCAAATTTAACACTCCCTCTCAACTAGGGAGAACTCCATCTATTAGTGCAATCAACATCGAGCGTCATCCCGCCGAAACTTGCTTTGCTGGCTTCTTTATTTCAGAACAGAAGTGGGTCAGTCACAAAGACATCATCCCCCGACTGACATAATCAGTCCAGAGGTCCCAGACCTCACAAATCTTGATCCCAGATCAAGTGGTTGGACCATGCCATCCTAGATAGAGAGTACGGCAATCTCTGATTCGTCCATCAGTCTTTGCTAATAGTCTCTAGCTTTTCCACACCTCATTGGCCAAATGAGAGGTACTTCCCATGAGCCCTGAACTCAATGGGTAGGATGCATACGGGGCACAGATAAATGAGTGGCGAACCAGCTCAATAATCACAAAGGTGGGGCAGAAGCATTATGAGTGCTTATAGCTCCGAGAAGCTATCCCCAAAGCCCCCCAGAGCTCCCAGAGCTCATCGTCCAATAGGACCCACATCATAGGGTCTTTCCACGAC
>APFE031676336.1:58831-115069 GCA_000404065.3 Pinus taeda | reverse complement strand
ATGAGGGTGTGTGACACATCTGTTGGGCATGTGAGCCTACATTACAAAACTGGCTGACCTTGCACATATAATTTATTAAGAATAATAAATTCAAAATATAAGTTCTGCTCGTCGGATTAAGACTATTTTTATATGGATTTTACACCTCTCAGAAAGAGGAATCCAACAAAAATATTAGCCTCTTAATCTGAGCATCAGAACATGGAGTTTGGACCTAGTTGTCCAAATTTAACATGCTAGTTGTTGGTGTCTCAACATGGAACATTGCTTGTAAATCATGGTTGTCACATGCTAGTTGTTGGTGTCTCAACTGGCATGTTATAAACAAGGTGCTGGCAACAGCATTGGACATGCTAGTTGCCAACAAAGGAGCCATTCAAGACTGTAGTTGTAGTGATGAATTACAGGTGGCAAATCAATGTAGTAAAGAAATAATTGAAACAATGCCGAAGGTAAATCTCTTGGCGAAACATTTTCCAAATCCATGTATTAAGAAGATTGCACCTCACTCAATACTTTGTTAGTGATGGGCTGTTATAATTTTAATAATTTATCATGTCTAAGGCCTGACTGTGAGAACTGCTGCTGCAGAGTGAAAGATTTTTAAGTATATTATCTTGAATTTTTCTTGTTTTGTTCTAATCTTGTAATTTTACTCATTATACAGGCTCTCTTCATTTTGGTTTGGGATAGCATATGAGGGACTCAAGTGCATCGAGGAAATTACACAAGGATTCTGATCTTTGGGAACTACGGGTGTATCATTTTGATACATGATCTAGTGTCTGAAGGAATTTCAAGATAAATTATGAATAGTGTCTGATTTCTCTTAATGCTCAAGTGAATATTTAAAGTGTTACAAAATTAGTTTTTCCATCTCAAAGGATTAGTGAATGGGTTAGTTCTCCGTCAAGACTTTCTTTTGTGCTCTTCATTGATAAATCAGTAATGCTGCTTTAGACTGAACAGGAATTTATTTATATTCACTTTGAATTTCAGTAATTGATCTGGCATTCTGACAATAATTTTTTCTCTTCTTTCTATTGAAATTTGTCTTTTGGTATTTATTTACCTTTATCTGTGGTTAACAATCATACAAATATTCTAGGGTTTTTCCAACTGCTTGGTAGCTGTGTGCTTGAAAAGCCTGCTTTAACCAATTTCTGCCTTCTATGACTTCATATACTTGTCTTATCAGGAACATCAAGAAGAAGTGGATCAACTGCTGACTAGAAGAAGACCTGACATGCTGACAGCAACACATACGGGAGGGCGGTCCCTTAGAACCTTGAATCTGCATGGTCCATCTCAACAGTTGAAATTAAGTTCAGAAAAGATGCAGAATGGCTCATTTCTTTCTCAAGAGAAGAGCAAAAAAAGAGAGGGTACTGATCAGAATACTGATCCTGCTAAGACAGAATGCTCTTCAAAGGCAGGTGATAGTTGTGCAGGACATTTTAAACATGGGCATGCTGTAAGGCCAGTTGAAATTGCTAACATTATTGACAAATATGGAGGTCTGGAGAACTCAGCAGGAGTTGAGCATCTTATTCATCTGATGCAGGAACATGTAGATGACAGTGCAAAGAAAGGAACTGACTTAATTTCATGGCGTACACTGCTTGTAGAAGTGATTGCAAACACAAACAGAGATGACTGTCTTAATCAATTTGTCCAAATCGGTGGACTTCTCATTATGGATGAGTGGCTTCAAGCCGCGCATAAAGGAAAGAATGGTGGAGGTGGCAGTCCAAAAGGAGGTGATCCCATTGATGATGAACTTCTTTTAATGCTGCTACATGCTTTCAACAAGTTACCTGTAGATCTTAATGCTCTTAAAAAGTCGAGTGTTGGAAAATCAGTGAATTTATTGCGCAACCACAGAAATTTTGAGATTAAGAAGAGAGCTAAATATTTAGTTGACACATGGAAAAAACGTGTTTCTGCAGAGCTGAAGGATAATGATGCAATTTCTGGATCAAGCCAAGGTGCATCTTGTCCTTCTAATCAGGCATTGGATGAAGAAGTTCATTTCCAATGTAAGGGTGGAGGATCTGCCAAAGTAGTTCCTGAAGCGCCAAAAACACTAACTGCCAAGGCAAATGAAAATGCAAGCAGATTATCTGAAGCAGATGTCATGGAAAGTTCAACCTCTGCCACTCCAATGTCAGTTGAAAAATCCTCATTGCATTCTTCAATCCATGGTTACAAAGATTGTTATTGTAAGAAGCCATTTATCAGTGGCACTACTGCTATGTTAGTCCCATCAACAAAGGAAGAGAAAACCAGCAGTTCTAGCCAGTCACAGAGTAACAGTCTATCAAGTTCCAGTCTTAGAAAGGCTTCAGGATCATCTTGCAGAGAGGATTCTAAGAGTTCTGTAACAGATTCACTGAGTACTAAGGCCTTGAGTTTATTATTTCACCATAGCACATCAGGCAAGGGTATCACAGGATCTGATATGCAAGGAAAACAAAATGAGTCTATAGGAGGGGAATCTCTTGAATGTGGTAGGTGTACAGAATATGAGGCAGTATTACCCTCTGGAATGACGTGTGACAGGAGGGTTGATGCTGTGCATGGAGATAATATGATAAGTAACCAACCGGCAATTAGATTTTCAAACATGGGGGACAGTTTGATTTGTGACATGCCTGCGAAACATAATGCAGACAATGAATCTCTTCGTAATGTTTACCTACATATTAATACTGAGTTGAAGAAAAGCAGTAGCAATGAAGATGGTACCCGAAATGATGATGGATACAGATCCTTCACTTCTGATCATGTTGATGAATGCATTATGAGTGTTGAGGAAGCTGAGAACCTAACACAGATTCCAGAAACAGATCAACCTTCTGCATCAGGATTTTGTGAACAGATAGATCCTGCAGAGGGTTTGGCTGAAGTAGAAACATTGGTTCCTGGTGCACAATGTAGGATCCCAGCAACTTCAATGAAGTACTCGAGGCATTCTGAATCTGGAAAATTAGATGTGGATAAAGGTGGCAAAAAACCCTTGTCATGTCCCGCTGCAACCAAAATCTTAAAGGCCGTTGAAGTGCTTCCTACAAGTAACACAGGAATAACTTCCTTGGAAACAGGAGAGAATAAACTGGATCAGGAGACAAAATCGAGATGCTATCCTGATGTTATCTCGTTCCATCCTGATGATTCAGGGAATGAAAGTATCCTTGGTATAGAGGAAGGTAAAGACAGTATTGTCTGCAAGGATTCTCCAGTCACCACTTGCAATACTTTGTCACTGTATAGCTCAATCTCAGGAGTAGCTTCTCAACAGAAAGATGCACTTGGCCTTTCTGCACTGGTTCCTGTTACTGTTTCAGACACAGGTGCCCCCTCTGATAGCATGCTGATAAATCCTCCATCTACAGTTTTGCACCTTGAACACAAGTCTGATTCTTGTAGAATGGATGTTGGCCCTCTGTATCAAGATGCAGAGCAGTCTGAGGCAGTGCTCTCTGGTCCAGGGGATAAATTCAATTCAACAACAAAAGTTGAGATTTCAGGTGCATTGAGACAGCTGGACAATGCAAAATCTGGACAGGATGTAAGTGATGATAAAGTACGGCCAGGGCTTCATGAGGATACCATTGCCATGGGAGACGGCAACAAGCAATATGTAATCTTGGAAGATAATATGAAGGATGGAGGCACTGCAGATAGAGAAACTATTTCTAAGGAACATGTAGCGAGCACAAAGACATCAGACAGTGATACTAACAATTCAACTAAAGGTACTACAGGGTCTACTGTGGACTTTTCAAAGGTGGATATTCAGGTTGCAATGGATGCTAATCAAGATATGGAACTATATAGTATTCTATCAGATAAAGAAAATCTGGATGTAAGCACTCCCCATTCACCAAAACATGACCAGCTAAAAGAGGCCGATATAGTTAATTTTAGAAAACAGTGTACTGGAACTGAACTGGAAGATGAAGAGAAGGATGAACAATCTGGTGGCCAACATGTTCTTGATGATATCGAAAATGTGGCTAGGAAAATGAAATGCATGGAGTCAGAGAAGATGGGAGGACCTGGAGAACATAAACAAGTAGAGCAGGCAGCGTATATCTCAGTTAGTGATAACAGTAAAGTGGTTGGCATAGAATTAAAACCGGATTCATTGTTTCATAATGATGAAAGGAGCTCTGCCATTCAAGAGAGAGAGGCTTCTGCATTTCCTAGGAAGTTTCTTATCAATGTGAGTGTGAAAACTGATGGACCTGTATCCACAGTATCATCAACACGCCAAGCTGTGAAGTGTTCAGCATGCAATGCAGATGCGTTGGGTGCTTCTGAATGTCATGCTACAGATATAAAAATGGGCATGAAACGGACATGCATAGACATTGGTGTACCATTAAGACCTGAGTTTGACTTAAACGAGGGGCTTACAATGGATGAAGCAAATCAAGATGATTCAGCCATGGATACTATTGACACTGTAAAACATGTTGAAGAAAGGCAAAGGCACAATTTCTTAGATATCGATCTTAATGTGACTGACAAAAGAACAATGGAAGATGTTGGGATGATGTCCTCTAAGTTATGTACCCAACAATCTGCATTTATGAAATCTTCAGAACAGATGAGTGAATCTGGCCAAGAGTTTATGGTCTCAAAAAATAAGCAGCCTGCTTTTTTTGGGCCTTCTGGTAGTGCTGGAAGGCTCCCTTTTGATTTGAATTGTGTCAGTATGAATGAGGAGGATGGACTAGCCATAACTCAGCTTGGCCACTGTATTAACTATTCAGGATCTGCTGTCAAAGCTATTTCTAAAGGCTTGCAGTACGGATCATCAAATATTTTAAGGGATTTTGACCTGAATGATGGACCTTGTTTTGAAGATGCAGGGAATGTCCCTATGCCAGAATACCTCAATCTCAGAAGCAATGATGGCCCTTATTTCCAACCAGTTATTGACATGAGAGTGAATGAGAACTCAGTGAATGGATCATGGTGGCCTCCTGTTGAAAACACTTTCCCAGCGTGTATAGATCCCCTGGCTTCTTCTGCCAGAACAGATCCACCACCTTGCCCTGCTGATGCAACAGAAAAAGTTCAATCGATCTCATTATCAACACCTGTCCCTAGTTCTTCTAGTGCTCATTTTTACAATGGGGAATACACAGGTGCAACAAGTCATGCTGCTGCTTATTCAAAGTCTACAATAGCTCCATTTCTAGCTACCGGGTTGTCATTGGGATCAAGTATCCCTTTTTCTTCCACCCCTTTGTCAGTTGGCATGGCTTCTTTGTCTGATTCACCAGGAATGGCTTGCTTTCCTACAGTCCCCTGCCAGTCCATAAGGGCAGGGGCATCATATCCATACTTTCAGCCCTCGATTAGCCTCATGGAACAATCTAGCATGTTGTCCATGGCATGCCTTGATCTTAATGCATGTCCAGATACAGTTATGGAATTCAGAGAGGAGACTGTAGATCCCAGGAATCCATACAATAGAGAGTCACACATCTGTTTGGAGCATAAAGCATTGCACCAGGCACGAGCTTCAGTCTCGCCTTCAAAGAGAAAAGAACCTGAAGGTGGTTGGGATTCTCATAGAACTGGGTACAAACAAGCTTCATTGTAAGAGCCAACCATATTTCTTCAGCAAACATACTGAGCAAAGTTCCTCTTTCTGTTCTTGGAAGGCTTCATTGATCGAATACAGTTTTAAATTTGTTGAATCAAAGATGCATATATCAGAAATTAACAGTGGCAGTTGATTCTTCAAAAGCACTTGTGCCAAAGGTTGATTCCCACTTCACACGTACATTACAAAAGGCAAGGCCTATGCCATAGGGAATTCTTGTAGATGACTGCTTCTCCCAGCAATTTCTGGAGCTGCAGTGATGTAAAGACTAAGTAACTCCTGTACATTTCCAATTAAAATAACTCGAGTTGGATTATGACTTTCTTCTCAATTCACATGCTTTTACTGTTCTGGAACAACTGCTACACAATGGTGGTTGTTACATTCTGTTGGGCGGCATTTGTAATCTTTGTGCAGAATTGGAGAATTCTCACCTAAATGTTCTATTATTTGGAAGGAGTTTCTATTGTAGGTGTTCGGCTTGCTGTTCATATCTACAGTTTCAACAGAGTTAGCAAGTTAAGAGAATCGTGGATATTATATTATTGTAGGGCTGAGGGCTAGGTCCAATCATGATTGCCTAAAGACTGGCTATACTAACTTGATTACATGGTGCACCGATAACTGCTCTCATGATTGCTATCTTGAGTTGAGGAAAATAAAGATCAAGCCCATGTGATCTCAATGGTTGTGAGGGTTCTGTATTTCCTATGATCCATCAGGTTGAAGTTTTCGGCAGGGGAAGCGTGGGAATGGGTAAGATGTATGATGTGTGGTAGCACCCCCAAGTTTTAGAAAAATTCAGGGGTACAAGGGACATCAGAGTCCTTAGCATAGGGGTCCTGGTCTCTATAATTATAAACTATAAAAATAATGGTAAAATACCAACAATAACAATTCATCCCATGCAAATTCACCATTGTGCAATCCGGTGGAAATCTTATAATCCTGTCAATCCTAAAATCTTGAGAACTGCTAAATCTGCTTAATTCTAAATGGGATATGAAATTCTACTTTCTTCATATGAAGTCTGATGAAGTTGCAACCACTCTCAAGCATCCTAAAACAATTAATGGTAATGTTAAAAATGTGATATTTATTTATTTATCTTTTCTATCTTTTTAATGTTGAAAATATTGAGAGGGGGGTGAGGGGGATGAATCAGTATTTCTTTACCATTGTTATATAATGCCAATTAAAATCAGAGCACAAGATGTACAACCAGAAAATAGTTTCTTAATAAAAATGATGAGGACTCCAATCCTCTTACAAACAACTAGGCTCCAACTTTTACATAAATTCTTAAACTTTTCCAAGGCTCCAACTTTGGGTGAGGACTCCAATCCTCACTACAAATCCAAACTCCAACTTGGTCTACTTGAGGACTCCCATCCTCTAGTCTCAGTCCAGGTCCCAACCCTATGTGAGGAATCCAATCCTCTTGGGCTCCAACCCTCTCAATTCACTTCAGTTCTTCAAAGTGACTTCAATGTTTCCTCAAGACTTCCAAAAACTTCTTCAACAAGTCTTGAAGGATTTCTTCAACAATGCCCGTGCTCCAACATTGTCTTACAAATAGCTCCAAGATCTGCTTCAACAAATGCTTCAAATGGCCACTACAAATGCCCCTTCAAATAACCTCAAGATTTGGTTCAATCCAAGGTCAACTCCATCAAGTCTTCAAGGTTCATGGAAAGTGTCTCCAAGATTCTTAATGTTTGCTCCAGGTTTGCCTACAAGGTCTTCCAACCTTGCTCCAAGAGTAGCCTTCAAAGCTTGCCCTTAATGAGTCTTCCAAGATTGCTTCAACAAAGGTTTAGATCTGCTTCAATGAGTCGTCAATAAGGCTGCTTTAGGTCTTCAAGAGTGCTTCAATGTTACTCCAACGAATCTTGAAGGATGCTTCAAGGATGTAATCAATGTTTCAATCAATGCTTCAAAGTATGGTTACCTTTAGATCTGCTCGAAGGTTGCATTTTCCAAGTCAAAATTGTTAGTTTTTGTAGCATCGAACATGTGTTCTAGTCTCGACTTTGGTCAGAGAGGCTAATAAACACATGATCTCCAAAACCCAGAAAAGTTTTTGGGAGAAAACACCCAAAGACAACTCAATTAAATTAATCGGTTAATAATTTTAAAATGCCTTAGTCTAACTTAGCGAAATTGATTAATTAAAGGGAATTAATTGAGAAAATGTGAGAATGCTCCAGAAACTTACAGATTGAGTTTGAGATAATCTTAGTTGTTGGTGGAGATCTAATCATGGTTGTTGGTTCACCAGCGAGATATTATAATAGAAGGACGATGTATTGGAGATAGACACACCAGTAGAGCGAGTTCCTTGGCAGATAGAGCTACCTAGTTGTAGAGATCAAGCAAGGGAGACAATTTCAAGCCAAAAGGGACGCAATGGTAGCAACATGATTTGGTGGAGTATAATGCTAGAAGAATCAGACAGAGGATGTCGAAGATATTCCACAGGAGGCTGCGTAGAGCCTTAAGGAGGAAGTTTGATTCAATTGGAAGAGAGATCGATTCAACAACTGAGTGTTGGGAAACTTATTCTAGAGGGCCAATGAAACTTTCGTAGTGGCAAAGATAGTCAACAATGGAAAATTGCAACTATTCTAGGCAGTGCAAGTTTAAGCCCGCGTAAAGGTTGATGCAAACGCAGTTTGGGAGCTGATTGTCGGGGCCAGATCAGGGCAAGATTGCTTATGGAGAAGGGAAAAATTCCCTCACTAATTTTGCTAGTATTTTCTCATGATAGAATTGCCAGTTTGGCATCCAGATTGTACTCAAAATTTTCATTGCTACATAATAATAAAAAAAATCTCATCTGCTGCATTGCTTTTCCCACATTGGGTTTTTCCGGGGACTTTTGTCTAAAATAACGGTGTCATTTTTATTGTGTGTGCTATGTTTTCTCAGTTCCTATTTTATTTTTCGTAGTAATTTTATGGTGAAGAAACTGTAGCGTGATTTATTCATTATTTTGTCGTAACAAAATAAACTACATAATTAATTAGTTAGAAGAATAAAATCCAATTGCTGTAGTTCAAGGAATTTTCACATGGTAATAGAGCAATGTTTTTTATCAATTTAGGAGCTCAATAGTGAAGAGGGAGAAATTTCGTAGTTCAGAGGGAGTCTGAGTGAATTTCTAACCAGGCAGCGGGAATCACTGAGAAGGGTTTGATTTCCCTTTGTAGGTGCAGAAAAAGTTCAAATAGCCTAGTAGCAGTTCTAGCAAGTAGCGGTGTTGCCGAGAAGCAATTCCAGTGAGTAGATTAGAGATTTTGTTGAGTAGATCTGGGCACAGTGGTTTGCAGCTAGACCAACAGTTGTGGATCAACACTAGGTGGAAGAGAAAAGCACACAGAGGAATTTCCTATAGAGTTTTCTAGTTCCAGTTGGTAGGAGGAAGTTTGTGATTTCTGGTAGTAGAAGGCAACAACAGAATAGATCTACACATTCCAGGAGGGAGTGTGAGTAGCAGAGCAACCAACTAAGCAGGAAAGGGAGGTGATTCTTGTTTATTTTCCCAATTTTTAGTTTTGCAGAAATGGCCTGAACAAGACTTCGAGATCAGGGTAGGCTAGATGGAGCCTTCAATTATTGTATTTGGAAAGCCAGAATATCTTTCCTGCTAGATGAGCATGGTCTGAAGAAGTATGCAAAGAGAGTTGTAGACATACTTACAGACAAGCAATAGCTAGAGAATTACAATAAGGAGATGGCCAAAGTGAAGCGATTGATCCTTGATGGAGTTCGATATCATATTGTCGTACACTTAGCGGCCAAGAATACATCCAAAGAAATGTGGAATGCAGTGCCCATGCTTTTCCAGAATCCTTCCGAGAAACGAAGGATGTTTTTGAAAGAAAAGTTGACGACCACGAGGATGGTCACTCCTTATCTCACTAGAATTCAAAATGTCTGAGATGAGCTTGCAATAGTTAGAGAAGCACCTCAAGAGAGTGAGCTAGTGCGTACAACTCTCAATGGTTTCACCCCGAAGTTGACTAGTTTTGTCCAAGGTTGGGATTGATTGTGCGCTGATTTCACACAGGAAGAGATGAGGCTTGCTCTGGTTGAGAGCAATATCAACAACAACAATAGTAAAGGAACAAAGAGTGTGAAGGACGAGGAGAATGTAGCCCTTGCATCAAAGAAAGCAAATAAAGGTCCCAGTTAGGGACAAGGCTCACGGGGACAAGAAAAGAAAAAATAGGATCTGTCGAAGATCAAGTGCTTCATATGTGGTAAGTTTGGTCACTACAGTACCAAGTGTCTCAAGAAGAAGGACAAGAAGGAGAAGCATGAGCAGGGAACAACTTCGGTAGAGATCGACAATTTGTCTTCCAAGTTGGAGGACAAATTCGTTTTGTATGGAATTGTACCTCCAGGAGAGAGATGGGGAGACATTGAGCTATAGTCCTCAGAGTTGCAAAGATTTGGGTAGGATCCTTGGAGGATAACAAGAAGTAGATGTTTCCTCATGGATCATTACCCTTGCTACAGGAGCCCATAGTATTCAGTAGCAGATGGACCACTATTCAGGATGACACAATCAATTCTTGAGGGACAATTGCAGATCTAGTTACAATAAGTTATTGAGAGGCGCAAAAGCAGATGCAACGCAGACAATTACTCAATGGACCTTAAAGGCTAGTTGTAGTCAAAGACTCGGGAGATAGTTGTAGAGCCAGTACAAAGACATAGTTGATTCAGAGTTCTGGTTCTCAGTTGCAGTAGTTGCAACAACAACAACAACATGAGATCAATGGTAGCTCATAGTGGAATTAGTAGTAGTACAGGTGGTACAATGCAGTGTTAGCAGAAAACCAGATGCAGTATGATTCAACTACAAAGTGGCAGATGAATCAAAGTATGTGTAGTAGTTCGTGGGCAATGGTAGTTTGTCATAGATGTCAGACATCAACAACGTGAGGTGGTTTAGGCTACATGATATTCATTAGGTTATGTATGGAGATGATAGGACACCTTCCTCATTAAGAGGGACTGTTAGTTTTTGTAACATCGAACAAGTGTTCTAGTCTCGACTTTGGTTAGAGAGGTTAAGAAACACAAGATTTCCAAAACCCAGAAAAGATTCCATTAGAAAACATCCAAAGACAACTCAATTAAATTAATTGATTGATAATTAAAAAATGCCCAAGTCTAACTTGGAGAAATCGATTAATTAAAGGGAGTTAATTGAGAAATGTGAGAATGCTCTAGAAACTCACACAAATTGGGTTTGAGATGATCTTAGCAGTTGATGGAGATCTAATCATGGTCGTTGGTTCACCAATGAGAGATTATAAGAGTAAGATGATGGGTTGGAGATAGACACACTAGCAGAGCAAGTTCCTTGGCAGATCGAGCTACCCAGTTGCAAAGATTGAGCAGGTGGAGAAGTTCGAGCCAGAAGGGACACAACAATAGCAACAAAGTAGTAGCAGTGATTCAGTGGAGGATTCCAGGGTCGGAAGAGTTTACCAGAGGAGGTCGAAATTATTCCACAGGGGGGTTACGGATAGCCTCAAGGAGGCAGTTTGATTCAACCGAAGGAGAGATCGATACAATAACTGAGTGTCGGGAAAATTCTCCCAGAATTCTTTATCAGTGGCAGAGACAACCAACAATGGTAGATTACAGCTATTGTAGGCAGTGCAAGTTTCAACCTACACAAAAGCTGACGCATAGGTAGTTTGGGAGCTAATTGTTGGGGCCAAAACAGGTTAGGATTGCTTGTGAAGAAGGAAAAATTTCCCTTAATAATTTTGCCAGTATTTTCTCAGGAGAGGACTGCCAGTTTGACATCCAGATTGTACTCAGTATTTTCACTACTACATAATAATAATGAAAACCTCATTTGTTGCATTGATTTTCCCACATTGAGTTTTTCCAGGGACTTTTGTCTAAAATAACGGTGTCAATTTTATTGTGTGTCCTATTTTCTCGGTTCTTGTTTATTTTCTGCAATAATTTTATGGTGAAGAAATTGCAGTGTGATTTATTTGTTATTTTGTCGTAACAAAATAAACTTCATAATTAATCAGTTAGAAGAATAAAATCTAGTTGTTGCATTTCAATGAATTTTCACATGGTATCAAATCAGTGTTTTTGATTGGATCAAGAGCTCAATAGCCACGAGGGATAAATTTCGTAGGTTCAGAGGGAGTCTAAGCAGATTTCTTCCAAGTCTGCGCAAAGCTCCAACCAATTGAGAAGATCAAAGATTTTGTTGAGAAGATCTGGGTGCAATTGTTTGCAAGTAGACCAACAGTGATAGATCTAGAAAAGTGCACACAAAGGAATTTCTTAGAGGGTTTCTAGTTTTAGTTGGTGTGAGAAAATTTGTGATTTCCAGTAGTAGAAGGCAACAACAGAGCATATCTGTGCATTCTAGGAGGGAGTGCAAGTAGCAGCGCAAGAAGCCAAGCAAGAAAGGGAGAAGATTTCTATTTATTTTCCCAGTTTTGAGTTTTACAGAAATGGCCTCAAATAGGGCTTTGAGATTAGAATGCGCTAGATGGAGTCCTCTAATTATTGTATCTAGAAAGCTAGAATGTCTTTCTTGGTAGATGAGTCTGGTTTGAAAACATATGTAGAGAGAGTTGTAGCCATACCTTTAGACCCACAACAACTAGAGAATTACAATAAGGAGATGGCCAAGGTGAAGCTGTTGATCCTTGATGGAGTTTGAGATCATATTGTCTCTCTTAGTGGCAAAGAATACAACCAAATAAATGTGGGATGCACTCGCCACGCTTTTCCAGAATCCTTCTGAGCACTGGAAGATATTCTTGAAAGAAAAGTTGAGGACCACCAAGAGGCATAAGGGTGAAGGAGGCACTCCTTATCTCACCAGAATTCAGAATGTCTGAGATGAGCTTGCAACAGTTGGAGAAGCACCTCAAGAGAGTGAGCTAGTGCATATAACTCTCAATGATTTAACCTTGGAGTGGACTACCTTCATCCAAGGTATCACTGGACGAGATAATCTCCCAAGTTGGCATCGATTGTGGGCTGATTTCACACAGGAAGAGATGAGACTTGCTCTGGTTAAGAGCAATATCAACGACAACAATAGTAAAGGATCGAAGAGTGTGAAGGACGAGGAGAATGTAGCCCTTGCATCAAAGGGGAAGGCAAAGAAAGGTCCCAATCAAGGACAAGGCTCACAGGGAGGAGAAAAGAAAAAGAAGGATTTGTCCAAGATCAAGTGCTTCATATGTGGTGAGTTTGGTCACTACAGTACCAAGTGTCTCAAGAAGAAGGATAGGAAGGAGAAGCAGGAGTAGGCAACAAAGTTTGTAGAGATCGACAATTTGTCTTCTAGGGTGGAGGACAACTTCGTTTTGTATGTAGCTATACATCTAGGAGATAGGTGGGGAGACATTGTGCTATAGTCCTCAGAGGTGTAGAGATTTGGGTATGATCCTTGTAGGATAGCATCAGACAAATGTTTCATCACAAATCATTACCCTTGCTACAGGGACCCACAATATTCAGTGGATCAATGTTCAGGATGACGCAGTGAGTTCTTGAGGGATAGTTGCAGAGCTAGTTGCAGTCAGTTATTGAGGAGCACAAAAGCAGATGTAGGGTAGAAAACTACTCAGTAGGCAGTGCAAAGGCCAGTTGCATTCAAAGTCTCAGGAGGTAGTTGCAGAGCCAGTACGAAGACATAGTTGATTTAGAGTTTTGGTTCTCAGTTGTAGTAGTTGCAGCAACAACAACAACATGAGATCAATGGCAGCGCAGAGCAAAATTGGCAATAGTATAGGTGGTAGAATGCAATTCCAACAACAACGTAGACGCAGTATGATTCGGCTACAAAGTGGAAGATGAATTAGAGTATGCACAATAGTTGGTGGGTAGTGGCAGTTTGTCATAAATGTCAGACATCAACAACGTGAGGTAGTCCAGGGTACAAGTTATTCATCAGGTGTTGTATGGAGATGATAGAACACCTTCCTTGCTAAGAGGGACTGTTAGTTTTTGTAGCATCAGACAAGTGTTGTAATCTTTACATTGGTCAGAGAGGCTAAGAAACACGATCTCCAAATCTCAGAAAAGGTTTTGGGAGAAAATACCCAGAGACAACTCAATTAAATTAATTGATCGATAATTAACAAATCTAAACATGGATGAGGGGTGGAAAATTAGTAGTTGTTGGATCCCTACCCTTTCCTCTTAGTTTTTCTCCTCCTTGGTCTATTGGTTGCGGCTTTTCCTGTTTTTTCCCTTTTTTCTTCCTTTGTTCTAGTTTCTTCTGTTTTCTCCCCCTTGGATTTATTCATTCCTCTGTGCCCCTTTTTTTTAATTTAATATTTTTATATATTATATATTTTTTTGGCTTATGAATTTATTAGTTAGCCAATTTTCGTAAGCTTTGTAATAAGAATTAATTTCCCTCAATTTGATTTTTATCCCTAGCCTCGATTCATGAGAGGTGTTATAATTCTTCATCCATTTATTTATCTCTCTATATATATTTTAACTTTTTCATTACCTAAGGATATTAATTTCTCCTAATTCTTAGTTAAGTCAAATGTTAGTTTAGGTATCTAGGGTTTTAATTAATCATATTTATGTATTTAATTACTTAAATTATAATTAAAATATGTATTTTGTTAGGGTAGTCAAAGTTAATTTTAAATTTATGATAGAAAAAAGAAAGAATAATATTAATATCTATTTATATACATTTGACTTAATTATTTAAAATTTGATTAAATTAATTCTTCACATGTTTTCAACCTAGTCAAAAGTAGTCGTTTTATATCCGTTTCTTTTTAGCCGTTGGAATGATCTATCTATCTATTTAACACTCTACCATGATCTAATTATTCATCTTGTCCTAACGATGAACCACACTGGTTGGTTCGAAATGTGTCAGCAAAATTTTCCTTAATGTGATTATTTCTGAAAAAAATTCTTATAATGTAGTTATGGATCACATAAGCCTAAACTCGATAATTAAAAAATGCCTAAGTGTAACTCAAGGAAATCGATTAATTAAGGGGAATTAATTTAAAAATGTGAGAATGCTTTAAAAACTCACATGAATTGTGTTTGAGATGATCTTAGCCGTTGATGGAGATCTAATCATGGTTGTCGATTCATCAATGAGAGAATATAAGAGCATGATGATGAGTTGGAGATAGACACACTAGTAGAGCGAGTTCCTTGGCAGCTCGAGCCACCCAATTGCGAAGATTGAGCAAGGGGGAGAAGTTTGACCCAGAAGGGACATAGCAGTGGCAGCAGAGTAGCAGTAGTGATTCAGTGGAGGATTCCAATGTCGAAAGAGTTTGCCAGAGGAGGTCAAAATTATTCCACAAGAGGCTGCGCAGGGGCTTGCGTAGAGCCTCAAGGAGGTAGTTGCCAGAGGAGAGATCAATTCAACAATTGAGTGTCGGGAAAATTCTTCCAGAGGGGAAACGAATCTTTTTGTGGCAGAGACAGCCAATTGTGGCAAATCACAACTATTCCACATAGTGCGAGTTTTAGCCTGCACAATGCTTGCATAGAGGTTGACGTAGAGGCAATTTGGGAGCTGATTGTTGGGGCTAGTTCAGGTCAGGATTGCTTATGGAGAAGGGAAAATTTCCCTTAATAGTTTTGTTAGTATTTTCTCAGGAGAGGATTGCTAGTTTGGCATCGAGATTGTATTCAGAATTTTCACTGCTGCATAATAGTAATAAAACCCTCATCTGCTGCATCAGTTTGCCCACATTGGGTTTTTCCGGGGACTTTTGTCCAAAATAACGGTGTCAGTTTTATTGTGTGCGCTTTATTTTCTCAGTTCCTATTTTATTCTCGAGTAATTTTATGGTGAAGAAATTGTGGTATGATTTATTCGTTATATTGCCGTAACAAAATAAATTGCATAATTAATTAGTTAGAAGAATAAAATCTAATTGTTGCATTTAAAGGAATTTTCACAAAATATGCTCCAATAATATGTATATGCTTACAAGATTGCTTTAACAAGGCTGAGAAAATCTTCAAAGAAATCTTCTCAAACAATGCTCCTTGTCTCCCTTGACAAATGTCTTCAAGCTTGCTGTAGTAGTGACCCCAATTTGCTCCTAAATAGACCAATGCTTGTCCTTAAGGAGGAATAGGCTTCCTCAAGGAAGGCTGAATAGGTCTGCTTCAAAAGACTGATCAATATGATCTACAAGGGTTGCTTCAAATAGTGTAAGGGTTTGCCTTTTAGTTAAAGCCAAAGTTTGCCAATGCTAAGATCTACCTTAAATAAGGTTCAAACTGCATTCCTTAGGCAAAGAGATGAAACGTCAAGGTTTTGCCTCTCCACAGGATGAAGTTTCAAAGATTTTCCTCAGGCCCGAGATTCTAGAGATTTACCACAGGGCTGAAACTTCAGATATTTACCACAGGGCCGAATTTTAGACATTTACCATAGAATCGAAATTTCCAACATTTACTACAGAGCAGAAATTTTAGACATTTACCATAGGGCTGAAATTTTCGACAATTACCACAAGGATGAAATTTTAGACATTTACCATATGGCCGAAATTTCAAAACCTTTTCACAGGACCGAAAATTAGAGATTGTCCAGCCTTAGGACAAAGGTAAAGGAGGCTAAGAAAAATATAGTAGCAGCACCAAAAAATATCACTAGAAATGCCCAAAAATTATGAACAAACAAACTCAACGAAATCAACTTAGAAGCAACTAGGAAGCTCAAAAATACCTTACGAAATCACCCACCAAAATACCTTGGAACCTTTTCCTCAGATTCAAATATGCTTCCTTGAATTCGATGCTCAAATGAAGACGCCTAGCCCCAATATATTCTTGTTCAACCATGTGAAAAGGCATGACAATTGGGGTGGATGGCCGACATGAGCATGTAGGGCGACTTGTGCATTATATTTATTAAAGTGACATAACCTCTAACAAACACCCCTTTGAGTTGTAATAAGTCCACATGCAAATTTGTTGAACAACAAATTTATTCTTCAGATGGAAACCCTTTATCCATATCCTATTCTCAAAGGAAAACAAACCACGAGACAATGCTCTCATCTTTTATGTGCATGAATTTTAGGCAAAGAAAGACATTGCTGATATCAATCATAAATAGGGATGTTTTGGGGGATGACAATAACACCTAAATCGAGATAAGTGCAACACTTATCCCTATGCAAATCAATTCAAAAAACAACACTTAAATGTGGATAAGAAGGGAAAAACAATAGGTCTAAATCAAATAAAGATCAACGCTCATCACATGCAAGTTAGAACAAGGCCAACACCCTCATCCTCATGCATAATATTGACACCTATCCTTGGGATTTGGGTGAATATGTGTAAAATAATGTAAATAGAAAATAAGGAGAGTTGGAATATGAAGAAATACTAGGAGATGAAGCCCAAGAGTCTCTCCCTCCATGTATATATCTATGATCAACTTTAATGTGAAATCACAATTCATTTGAGGAGTTACCTCCTGGCCTGACATGGTATTAGAGCCAACTCAATTTTTGGCTTCCCTCTCTACTCTTGTAACTCCCTCTTGCCTATGTTCTGCCTATTTTGCAGAACTGACACTTCAACCATTGTTCCATTTCCTGTGTTAAGTGCTAATCTACACCGAAACCTATGTTGCTCAGGGTTGCTGGAGGATCGAATCTGTGTCGCTGAGGGTTGTTGGAGGATCGAGTCTGTGCTGCCCAGAAGTGCTGTTGCAGTGAGCCTCCTCCATGGTGCGCGAATGGCATACTAATATGTGGTATGTCGTTTTTTTATCACTGTGGCGTTCAAATTGTGGTGTCCACTGAGTTATTGGATGGTGGTATTACATTGAGTTTTGTGTTATATATATGTTGAACATTATGTTGTATATGTGTTGAAATGTTGTATCAACTCTCGCACACCGGTTGCCTCCTCCCCAACCACCATATGTTGGTCAACATACCACCAATCCTCTACCACTGGTCTCACATACCACCAATCGGTTTTAATATATACCACCATTAATATATAACCCACCTCATATCTCCATGATGTTTGTTGCATAATATACAAATGCTGGTCCATACAATTATACATCAATTTAAAATCAATTGTGTTGTCCACCATGCGTTGAACGTTGTCGATTACATACTTCCCATCATACGTTGAACATTATTGCATATATTACATACTGCCCTGACTCCTCATGCGTTGAACGCTAGCTTGACATCACTGCCTCCTCCCACCACCACTGTATACCACCGGTTTTTTAATTGTTGGAAATTACTGAGAGGGGGGGTGAATCAATTTTTCTTTTCAATTGTTATTTGTACCAGTTGGATCTCTTATATTTAGAACACAAAATGAACAATAAGAATAAATGATTTTATTAATTTCTTATGTATAATAAATCAAGTACAATATATTTAGGGCTCCAACCCTAGATGAAGACATTGATCTTCAATCTCCCAGGCTCCAACCTGTAATATGCCAATCACCAACTTGGACTTTCAAGGTTCCAACCTTGTCAATTTTGAGGCACCAACGACAAGGGCTCTAACCCTATATCTGGTTCAGAGTCCGACCTGGTTTCTTGAGGACTTTAATCCTCTAGGGCTCCAATCCTATCTTCCAAGGCACCAGCCTTGTCTTTTCAAGGCTCCAACCTATTTGGCTCCAACCCTTAGCTTCACTTCGTCAAGATATATTTGGTTATACTTCGTGACTCCCAATATCTTCTTCAACGAGCCCTGTCAATCTTCAATTATCCTTCACTTTAGTCTCCACGTCTTGTCATCAATGACAACTTTGTTCTTCACATGGAGTTGTCATCACTGCTCTTCATGTTATCCAAATAAAACTTCTTCAAGGTCACCTCATGATGGCTTCAATGTATCATGGTCTTCAATGATCTCCACAAATCTTCAATATTTTGCTTCACAAAGTTATCCAACTTTGCCCTATTATGTTCTCAAGAGAAGACTTCAACAAGCTCTATTTGTCCAATCCCAATAAATCAACACTTCGACCATGACAACTATGACAACTCTGACCACGACAGCTTCAACCACAACAACTACGACAACTTCAACTATGATAACTATGGAAATTTTGACCACGGTAGGTTCAACCACGACAAATACGATAGTTTCAACTACGACAACTGCGACCATGGAAAATACAACAACTTTGGCCACGGAAACTATGACAACTTTGGCCACAGAAACTACGACAGCTTCCCCAAACAATAAACTTCAATGTCCTCCTCAACCTCTTATTTGCTCCTATAATTCTTGTTCGAATTTTGTGCTCAATCTCAGAAAAGATCACCAAAATATGATAGCTAGAATGAGGAGATGGACTTATATTTATACTGGCTTTGCGTTAAGGTGAGGAGACATGTCACTTGAATGAGAGGCTAAGTTGCATGAGTCATCTCATGTCAAATTGCATTAAAATATATATTTCTCAACTTAAAAATTCATTTTCTCAGCAACCATTAGGAGTTTCGAGGCAAGTAAGGGCTCATTAGAAAGAGGAAAAAATCCTCTTTAAGATTGTCTAGGTCCCATTGAGAAAATATGCCTCTAAGATGGCAAAACTATTTTTTCTTTGTGATTGTCCTTAAATTTTATGCATAAAACGTTTGGGACAACATGGGGAATGTTTGCTAAAGTATGGCTTCTCCATTGTTTGGCTTCTTCATCATCATAAGATCATGTAGGACATCCATGTCATCATGATAATACCCAACAATGAGTGTATCATCTCGTGTCATCATATAATGGTGCTGTGATATTTCATAGGCATCATCATTAAGAAAGTTCCAAGGTAGTCTGCCAACCATCAAATGAGATCTTCCACGTCATCATCTAGTCTTCCAACCATGTTATCAAGACCTCATCAAGTGCCATCATCAAGTGTGGTCATTCATCAAGTGTAGTCCTCCATATGTTATCAAGGGTTAAGGTCTAGATCATCAAATAAGGCACGTGATTGGAATTTTGCACTTGGCACTTCTTAAGACTTCTTCATTAGTGGCTTGACATATTAATTGATGGCATCCTTGTCAAACAAGAGTCATGACATCATCATCTGGAACCAGGGATTTCAAGAATATTTTCTATCTCGGCCAATGCCATATTGACATAAATGACGACCTTGATTAACATTAATATATAACATTGGCTTGACATGGTAGCGGTCCAAACCACCTCCTCCTACATTGAACGATGTGTATCATGGCAACCAGAGTGTGTGTAAATCCCGCCTCCGTTAGATAACACCCCCACTCACAATTTTTATCACCGCTCGGTCAAATAATAACTCCTCCACCATTTCAAATATACCGTCCCCCATATACTCCCTCCCCCAAATATGCCTCTACGATATATATATCAGAATTGTAGTTTTTACCACCAAAAGTGCGAATTTTCTTTATATATTGCAGTGGAGTACATTTTTACACAGTATACAGATTTTAAAAATGCATTCATTGGTATCTATTGTTGGAGTAGTTTTCTTGGGAAAAGAGAACTATCTTGAATGGTCACAGAAGATAAAACACACTCTCATTCTCAATGAGTTGTGGAAAGGAGTTTGTGTAGGAGAATGAGATAATGAACCTGCAAAGCCCACCTCAGATAAGGAGATTTCCATTTGGGAAAATAAGAATAGCAAGGCATATGCCTTGATTGCAACATCTATAAATGAAGAGGCTAGTCACCATATTTCACCATTCTCAAATGCTTTTGAACCCTTACAGAAATTGAAGGAACTATATGACTCTCTTTCTGAACTTGAAGTTGTCCAATTGATGATTAAATTGTTCAGTTTTGAATTGAAAAATGATGACCCTATTGCTTTAGCATCATAAGTTAGATCCATTATTCATGATACGAAAACCACTGGTGTTCAAATAGACATTCCTCTCATAGCTTATGTTAAGGCATTATATCCCATTTATTCAAATTATCTTGAATCATTGCAAGTAAGTGGAAACCTCAAGGAGATTACCTTTGATTCCCTTGAGAAGAAGTTTGCTGATAGAGAGACGGATTTTGGGAAGAAGATAGCTCCTCGGTCTTCTGAAGAAGTTGTGTCTTGCACATAGAGAAAAGAATCATGCACAAGATACTTCTAGAGGAAGAGGTGGTCGAAGAGGAAGGGGAAGAAGGAATTTTAGAGGGAGGGGCGCATACAATTCCAAGGATAAAAATCTGATCTTCATTGCATACGTTGCAATAGAGATGGACATGATGCATCCACATGTAAGTTGCCCTGTGAGAAAATTGAGCAGGAAATAAATGAAGCCAAAGGTAAAACCAATGACAAAGGGAACGATAAAGCATCCAAATCCGCTCACTATGTTGTGGCACATTGCAATATTGGAGTAACTGAAGACATTTTTAATGCTTCACTTGCTTCTTGGAATAATGATTGGTTGCTTGATTCAGGAGAAACTTGCCACATGAATTTTAGAAGAGATTTATTTGAAGAATTTATTGACAATATTGATGGAGCATTAGACTTTGCAGACAAGTCAAAATTCAAGCCATCAGGGCTTGGCACAATCAGGCTCAAATTCCCTGGTCTTCCAGACTTTCTTCTGCATGATGTTCTATATCTCTCGGAGCTTAGGAGAAACTTGTTGTCTTTGGTCCACATCTGTTAGCAAGGACACTCTATTCATATGTTTGATTGCAAGGTTGAGGTCAGAAAAGCATCAGATTGCTCACTTGTCATGATGGGGATAGAAGAAGAAAGACTTTTGAAGCTGCAAGGTACCTCTGCTCATGCACGAAATTTATCATACAGTTCTCATTATGATGAATGTACATTTCCATCAAGTCTTTTATCCCATGCTAGATTTGGACACTTGAATTATGACAACCTTCATATGTTGAAGAAAAATGGTTTACTGGTTTGCTTACAATTCCTAGGAAACTTAAGCAATGTGATGCTTGTATTCTAGGAAAGCATAGCAAACAGTTTTTTCATGATTCACATTCCAGAGCACATAGAAAACTTGAACGTATTCATTCATACTTATGTGGCCCAATGCCTATTCCTTTTGCAAATGGAAATAGATATATGATGACATTTATTGATAACTACACCAAAATGTGTTGGGTTTATTTATTGAAGAACAAATATGATGATTTTTAAACATTCAAGGATTTTTATGTATGGATTGAAAATGATGCACAATCTCATATTAGCTCTATTCACATTGATAATGGAAAATCATACACTTCAAAATGAATTTGAAAACTATTTTCGCCAACACGAGATCAAACATTTAACCACTGTGCCCTGTAATCTTCAAGATAACGAAGTAGCTGAAAGAATGAGCAGGACAATCTTAAATGTGGTACGCTCCATGATGTTTTTCAAGAATGTGAAATTGATGTTTTGGGCTGATGCAATTCTATGTGCTGTGTATGTAAAGAATAGGTGTCCATCTAATGTTATTAGAAAAAAGACTCCTTATGAAATGTGGTATGGCCACATTCCTTTGGTAAAGCATTTCAAGGTCTTTGGTTCCATCTGTTATGACTTGATACTTAAGGAACAAAGAAACAAACTTGGTGCAAGGAGTTGTAAGTGTATCTTTTTGTGGTATTCAAATACCTCCAAAGCATATCGTCTCTATGATGAAGTTAATAAGAATTTTGTAGTGTCTAGAGATGTGATCTTTCTTGAATCTTCCAAGGCTAACAATGTTGTTGAACGACATCTTGATCGCTTGGATAGATTCAAACATGCAAAGTCTTTCAAGAATTTGATAATGAGATTCTACATCTTGAAGGGGGGATTCCTATACTGGATCAATCTGTGGAATCTTCTTCTAAAGCACTCTCTCCCCCACATGAAGCTCTAATCGCTAATGACACTTTGAGTGATGTGATTGACAAAATTGGGAGACTCAATCTTGATTCAGCCCCAACTCAATCCACTGAGCAGCCTGAACCATCTCAGAAAGGTCCTCCAAAATGGCCGACAAAGACACTTGAAATTGTTCACCCTGATGAGGTTGGAAAGACAAGAACAAGAAATTCAACCAGGCAAAATGGAGGTGATGTAGACGATTCTGATTCACCTGTTGATATGGATGTTTCTTATGATTGTGAAATGAATTTGTCTTCAGATTTTGAACCACTTCCTTCAAAGAAGTTGTTTTTCATGATGAATGGAAAGACACGATGCAAAAAAAGTATGATGCCTTGATAAAGAATGACACTTGGAAGCTGGTTGATCCTCCATTGGGAACCAAACCAATAGGCTGCAAGTGGGTCTACATGAACAAGTATAAAGATGATGGCTCACTTGACAAGCACAAAGCTAGGCTTGTGGCAAAAGGTTTTGCACAAAAGGAAGTGGTCGATATAAGGATACTTTTGCCTCCACAACAAAATGGGCTACCATCCAGACACTCTTTGCCTTAGCAGCTCAGAATGGTTGGAAAGCCCACCAAATGGATGTAAAAACTGCTTTCTTGAACGGAGATCTGAAAAAGAATGTTTTTCTGTCCCATCTAGAAGGATTTGTTGTGAAGGGTCAATAACATAAAGTATGCAAGCTTGTAAAATCCTTGTATGGCCTTAAGCAAGCATTGCGAGCCTGGTACAAGAAGTTAACTGAGCATCTTTTGAAACTTAACTTCAAACATTATGATCTTGATGATGCAACTTCGTTTGTCAAGAAAGTTGACAAAAAAATTGTATACCTTGTGGTGTATGTAGATGATCTTTTGATGACAAGGAATAATGAGAGCAATATTGAATCCATAAAAAGGAATTGAGGAAATGTTTTGAAATGACAGACTTGGGGTATGTTCACTACTATCTTGGTATTGAAGTAACTCAACATCCGAAGTTTGTATTCCTCTCTCAGAAGATGTACATTGGAGATCTGTTGAACAAGTTTGGCATGGTTGAACGCAATCCTTTGACTACTCCAATGGAACAAAACTCAAAGCTCACATCCATTGAAGGAAAAGAATTCAAGGATGCAACAAAGTATAGACAACTTATAGGAAGTCTCAACCACCTGACTACTACTAGACTAGACATTTCATTTGTTGTTGGAATCATTTCCAGGTTTATGCAAAAGCCTTGTGAGGGACAGTGGTCTGCTGCGAAAAGCGTTCTAAAGTACTTGAAGGGAACTCAAGACTTAGGACTTAAGTATACACAGGTGGGCGCCTTCAACTTGATTGGATACTCTGGTTCATACTTCGATGGAGATAAAGAAACTGGCTATCTAATTCAGGTTATGCTATGAGTCTTGGATCAAGAGTTGTCTCCCGGAGGTCACACAAATATTTAGTTCCAACATATTTCACAACTGAGGCAAAATATGTGGCAACAACTTAAGAAACAAAGGAAATTGTGTGGCTCGGGAAAATTCTGGAAGACTTGCAGGTGAAACAAGTGCATTCAACTCCACTCATGATTGACAACACTTCTGCAATAAAGTTGGCCATGAACCCAAAGTTCCATGATTGAACGATGCACATCAATACAAAATACCATTTGATTCAACATCATGTTGAGACCAAGACAATCCATCTACACCATTGTTCCACAACTAAGCAGATTGTAGACATTTTCACCAAAGTGCTTGGAAGAGAAAAGTTCGAAAGATTCAGAACGATGCTTGGACTCACCAACATCCCTTCAGATTAAAGGGTGGAATGTTGACACCTAATCCTTGGGATTGGGTCAATATGTGTAAAATAATGTAAATAGAAAAGAAGGAGAGTTGGAATATGAAGAGACACTAGGAGATGAATCCCAAGAGTCTCTCCCTCCATGTATATATCTATGATCAACCTTAATGCAAAATCAAAATTCATGTGAGGAGTTACATCATGGCCTGACACATAATAGCCTGATAATGTATTCCTTCAATATTGCTATATTATGTGAGGTGTGTATGAAATGACCAAGGTGTTGTATATGAACATAACATTTTGGGTGAATGAATTTTACTTTATAAAGGTTGCCAGTAAACCTTTCAAGTCTGGATTATTAATGACAAACTTGGTCCTTGCTTCCCTTGTTTTGACGTCATTGACAAACCACTCAACAATTTCCCCTTTTGTCATTTATGGCAACACACTTGTCACAACTCCCCTTGCCTTCATGTTTCTTCTCTTCCCCCCCCTTTTGACATCAATGGCAAATGTGAAGTTCTATCATCTATTTCCCTTGTCAATAATGCTTCTCTAAATTTCCTTTGAGAATAATCGTATATATGTCTGCGTCTCTTTTTATAAAGATCTAGCTCAATCATTGGAATATGTACTGTTGTTTCCAACCGTAGGTTGGTATTTTTACACACTGCCTCCATCCAAACTTTAATTGGATCTACATCCTTTACAAGACCAAAACGTGGGATAACGTTGTCCAAGCTTTCTCTGCTTTCCTTAATTGGGAGTTGGGCCATTCTGCCGTGAAACAAAAATATCTGTGTACTTAGTCAAACAAGCTTTGACCCATGCAACATCAAACTTTTCTAGCACAATTATTTTTTGGAGGCCCTCTACACATCTCATAGAATTTCCATATGAATCGAGGCAAGTCACGTTGTGTGAGATGAATATGATTACTTTGGATATTAGCACTCCAGTCAGCATCTACTGTATATGCAAACTAGAGTTGATTAGTTTTAGACATTAAAGCCTTCTCAATTAGTGGAACCTCAGCCTCAAGTTGCTACACGCGTACCATGAGTTCATGACCTTTAGCAGTGGTTGTCATGACTATCAGACGCAACTGCTAGTTGAATTTGTTTTTAGTATGGACTCTGAATATATCAAAGGGAAAAAATGTTCCATTTCATCACTACATTTCAAATAATTTTGCTTTGGAACATTAAGGATGCCAAAAGCAAATTCAAAATGACCAGAATTGATGTTGACATTATTTTATTTGAATCTATAGATATGATGGAGAGTTGTGACTTGTCACATCTTTCATTGTTAGAAGAGCATATTTGTAACTTACCATCAATTACCCGTCTGAATGAAATCAATTTCTGTAGCAAGCTCAAAACCTCCAGCAATAGCAATTGGTGTGAGACTGATATGATCACTCTGTGCTTCAACATTGGAGGAATTGGTTTTTTGGAAGATATTCCCACCACAAGAGTATAGACAATGTGAAACTTCATTATCGTTGTTAAGATCAGTAGTTGATTTCTCTTCTCTGATATTTGTAGATTCGTCAACATAAACAAGATGTGATGGTGGCTCCCCATTTTCAAAGCTATCTTGTGAGGTAAAGCAAGTAGAGGATTGAACACCGAGAACCACAGATTCAATAGGGATTTATTGTGAACAAATTGATCAGTCAAAGACACACTTGCTAATCAAAGTAATTCAATGGTGTTCTTGTGCAGAGTATGAATTGTATTAAACAGCAAGCTCCTAGAAGGGCCAAACTCTTGTTTCTTCAAGAATTATGATGCTAGTAAGAATGTTCTTCTCATGCAAGTGTACATTAGCATGAAAGAGTGCTTCTGCATGAATATTAAGAACCTTAGAATATTTGTCAACATCAGGATCTTCCATATGAGTTGTTAGAAATTTTCTTGATGCTCATCTCATTGTTGCTTATTAGCTGATCATCCAAGATCAATTCCTTGACATGTGCTCCCCATGGCAATATATATTTATTTTATTAACAATTTCAAGCATGATCTTCCTCTTTCTAATAGGAAGAACCTCAACATCAAAACTTGGAGGAACATGGTTTCTGCCTATGATGCCCATATTTGATCAACAACAAGGATTATTGCCTTGAACATTCAAGGAACACTAAAAATGTTCCTTTTCTGGTTCAACATGTTTCCTTCTCCAAACTGTTGTGTCTCTTTCTCCACACTTGGTTGGTAACTCTTTGGATTGTCTAGGAATGGTTTCTGCCTATGATGCCCATATTTGATCAACAACAAGGATTAATTCCTTGAACATTCAAGGAACACTAAAAATGTTCCTTTTCTGGTTCAACATGTTTCCTTCTCCAAAATTTTGTGTCTCTTTCTCCACACCTGGTTGGTAACTCTTTGGATTGTCTAGGAACCCAATTCAAGTTGCAATCTTGAGCTATATGCCCAACATTATGGCGTTTGAAGCATTCAATTATGGACTTGAATGAGGGAGCATAATTTTTGTTGAGGAACACATTGGAATATCTCCCTGCATCTTTACTTCTAGGAGACTAATAGGAGTCCTTATAGATGTCTCTGTCATATGCTCTACAATCTTTTGCCATGTGCCTGAAATTTGTATAGGAGTAACAATGACCAAAAAATATAGTTTAATACTTGGAAGATGAGGATTTTCTTGGTGCACTTTTGAAGTTGTTTTGCCTTGAGGTTCTTTGATGATATTCATTGCAACTACTTGCATTTTTGACAACATCAACATATCTTCTTGGAGCCAAGGTTTTTCGTATGTTATTTTGACTCCTCTCCTTACTTCTACTGGGACTGGGGGTATTAACACAACTTCAAGCTTCTCCACATTCTTGTTCTTTGGTGTTTTATGGTTTGCATCACTTTTGCTAGACGACTCACCTACATATCCAATACCAAATTTGTTAAGTGGTAATCCTTGACAACTTAGGATGTCATCCAAAACTTGAGAAATCTTCAAGTTGTTGTTCAGTTGATTAACCTCTTTCCTTAGAGAAGCAATCTCTTCTTTTAACTTATCACAATTTTCATCTTTCTTTGTCAGTTGACTCTCCATTACTTCCATTCTCTTTGCTTCTCTTACTTGGACTTTAATGGAGATCACATCTACTTCAAGTTTGTTAATCTCTTCATCCTTTTCCTTTAGTTGGCTTGCCATGATTTTTCCTTCTTTTTTGGCTTCATCAACTTGTCCTTTTAGGATGAAAAATTCTTCCTTTGTAAGATTTGGGTTCTTACCTTCAAATTCTTGTATCTGCTTCTTTAGTTCTCTATTTCTTCTTTGAGTTTGGCTGTTTCTTCAAGGGCGGCTACAAGGTCTCCTTTGAGGTCTTCTTCAATTTTTACTTGGGAGTCTTCTTCATCTTCTAGGTTTTCCTTGCTCTTGGTGTCTTCAATTTTGTTTCCAGTTGTCTTCTCTGGTTCTTGATTATCTTTGTGTTCTTGTTCCATGTTTTCTAGTACAAAGCCATATTCTTCATTAAGTTTTTTTAGCTTTTCCCAAATTCCATTGGCTGAAGAACATTGACCCACCTTGCTTTTTACAGAATCTGATAGGCCACTCAAGATTGCTTCCATTGCTTTTGTATTGTATTTTTTTAACTCATATGTAGTTGTGTTTCCTGTAACAACTAATTCCCATACTTCACAACCAAGAGCCATAAAAAAGAACTCTATTTGGTTGGTCCATGACACAGTTTTTTCATCGAACAAAGGGGATTTGCCAACTTGATTTACTTTTGATTTCATGACTGAGGATGTATCTTCAAAAGGTTTGGAGGATATCTTCCTTAACTTTTCCATTTGTGTTCTAAGGATCTATCTTCAAGTTATTAGGTTGTGCTTAAAGGTACTAATACTGACTTTGACCAATTGTTGGAAATATTAATGGGGGGGAAGGGGAGTGTGAATCAATATTTCTTTACAATTGTTATATTATGCCAATTAAAATTAGAACACAAGATGTACAACAAGAAAATAATCTTATTAATAAAAATGAAGAGGACTCCAATCTTCTTACAAATAACTAGGCTCCATCATATACAATAAATTCTTCAACTTTTCCAAGGCTCCAACCTTGGGTCAAGACTCCAATCCTCACTACAAATCCAAGCTCCAACTTGGTCTACTTGAGGACTCTAATCCTCTAATCTCAATGCAAGCTCCAACCTGGTTATTCACAAGGCTCCAACCTTGTGTGAGGACTCCAATCCTCTTAGGCTCCAACCCTCTCAATTCACTTCCGTTCTTTAAGGTGGCTTCAATGCTTCCTCAAGCCTTCCAAAAACTTATTCAATGAGTCTTGAAGGATTTCTTCAACAATGCTACTGCTCCAACAATATATTACAAATACCTCCACGATCTGCTTCAACAAATGCTTCAAGTGGCCACTACAAATGCCCCTCCAAGTAACTTAAAGATCTAGTTCAATCCAAGGTCAACTCCATCAAGTCTTCAAGGTTCATTGAAGGTGTCCCCAAGAATCTTCATGTTTGTTCCAGGTTTGTCACAAAAAGATCTTCCAACCTTGCTCCAAGATTAGCCTTCAAAGCTTTCCCTTGACGAGTCTTCTAAGATTGCTTCAACAAAGGTTTAGATCAACTTCAATAAGTTTTCCATAAGGTTTCTTCAGGTCTTCAAGAGTGCTTCGGTGTTACTCCAACAAGTATTGAATGATGCTTCAAGGATGTAATCAATGTTTCAATCAATGCTTCAAAGGATGGATATCTTTAGATCTGCTCAAAGGTTGCTTCTTCCAAGTCAATTTATGCTCCAATAAGATGCTTATAAGATTGCTTTAACAAGGTTGAGAAAGTCTTCAAAAAAATCTTACGATGCTCCTTTTCTCCCTTGATAGATGTCTTCAAGCTTGTTGTAGTAGCGACTCCAAGTATGCTCCTAAATAGACCGAAGTCTGTTCTCAAGGAAGAATAGCTATGCTTAAGGAAGGCTGAATAAATCAGCTTCAAAAGACTGATCAATAAGAACTACGAGGGTTGCTTCAAATAGTGCAAGAGTCTACCTTTTAGTTAAGGCCAAAGTCTATGAAAGCCAAGATTTGCCTTAAATAAGGTTCAAACTACATTCCTTAGGCCAAGAGATGGAAGGCTGAAATTTTGCCTCTCCCTAGGACAAAGTTTCAAAGACATTCCTCAGGGTCGAGATTCCAAAGATTTACCATAGGGCTGAAACTTTAAATATTTACCATAAAGCTTAATTTCATAGATTAACCACAAAGCCGAAATTTTAGACATTTACCACAGGGCTGAAATTTCAGACATTTACCACAGGGCTGAAATTTCAGAACCGTTTCACAAGGCTGAAAATGACAGATCATCCAACCCGAGGGAAAAGTTAAAGGAGGCCAAGAAAAATATAGTAGCACCAAAATTATGACCAGAAATGCCCAAAAATAATGACCAGACAAGCTCAATGAAATAACCTCATAAGTCGTCGAGAATCCCACGAAAATACCTTACGAAATCACCCATGAAATTACCTTAGAACATTTTCCTCAGATTCAAATCTTCTTCCTTGAATTCGATGCTCAAATGAAGAGGCCTAGCCCCAATATATACTTGTTCAACCATATGAAAATATTTGAAAGTTGGGGTGGAGGGTTGACATGATCATGTAGATTGACTTGTGCATTATAATTATTAAAACCAACCTATGCAATATATTTATTAAAACGACATAACCTTTAACAATCACCCCTTTGAGTTGTATATGTCCACATGCAAATTTGTTGAACAAGAACAAATTTATTCTTTAGATGGAAACCCTTTATCCATATCCCATTCTCAAAGGAAAACAACAATAGTAATTCCTCTTCACTTGATTACAATTCTAAATTATACCGTGAGACAGTGCCCTCATCTCTTGTTTGCGTGCAAGTTTAGGCACAGAAAGACAATGCTGATATCATGCATAAAAGAGGATGTTTTGGAGGATGACATTAACACATAAATCAAAATAATATCAACACTTATCCCCATGCAAATCAGTTAAAAAAAAAACACTCAAATGATGATAAGAAGGGAATAACATGTCTAAATCAAATAAGGATCAACACTCATCACATGCAAGTTATAACAAGGTTAACACCTCATCCTCATGCATAAAAGTTGTTGTACCAGTTTCTCGTAGGCAGTTCTTGGTTGCAAAAAATATGCCAAAAAACCAACTCGACCAGTCTTTAGGTTCAAGTTGGCCCTTCAGAGGGGGCTACCTCAAATGTTACGAGGACTTGTTTAACGTTGTTCACTGTCACTAGACAACAACCTATGAAGCATAATGGCCAAATTTATAATTTAATTTGGGTGGTTGCTGGTGATTACCAATCTTTATTCATGAATAAATCTCTCTCTTTCAGAATCCTTGGTCAAAGTGCCAACATCTAGTTTGATAAAATAACATGATTTTCAAAGGATTTGAAAGAAGAATATGAGGGAATTCATGATAATTAAGCAGTTATACTGAATACTTAATCAACTGGGAAAAATTGGATGCATGTAGAATATTTCTACATCCAAACAAGACACATTCAAGAGATGACAGGAGGCAACAATTTAAAGATAGGAGCTATCTCATACAGTCCGTCCAATAAACTAATCCCTTTAAATGATTATAACTTTGTGGGGGATTTCAAAGAGATTGATACTCAATCTATTCTTACTCAGAATCTCCTATGTTCCTTTGAAAATGTGTAGAAATGAAGTATGAAAACGCTAGAAAAAACATACAGGAAACACAAATTATGTCATGAACTGGAGCCGAAACGCTTCAATTAAGAATTTTGTAATCAAAGTTTTACAAAGTTGAAAGGTTTTGGAATCAAAAGCCAACCCATTTTTAAATTACAAATGAAACAATATATAGAATAAATTTCTCCTAAACTATTACAATATTTGTGGAATAAAATCTTGAACAATAACTAAAATAAAATCATATCCCTAATTTATTTGCTGGAAACTTTGAATTGTTTGCAAGTCTTTTGCCTTGAACTTTTGAGTTGCTCAAACTGTCTGCTGGAAAACTACACTTTGATCCCAGTTTGTTGATCTTTTGTTGCTAGGTGCCTTTTGAATGTTGATATCCCTGCCTCTAAATTTGAATAGGAATGACTGTTCCTCCTTAAACTGTCCGCTGGAAAACTACACTTTCATACCAGTTTGTTGATCTTTTGTTGCTAGGTGTCTTTTGAATGCTGATATCTCTGCCTCTAAATCTGAATAGGAAAGACTGTTCCTCCTTCAAATGCTAAAATCATGTCTATAATTTGGTTGACTGATATGTTTTGCTAGGTGTCCTTTGAACCTCCAATGCTTGAATTGACTAATGATTTTATGTCACTTTTTAAAGTGCTTCACCGTTGTCGTAAGATATTTAGAACAAAATATTTTAATAAATGTTTTCAAAATAATTTTCTTAAACCTGTAAGTGAAATATCAAAATATTTCCTCAAATAATTTCATCTCGTAAATCCATGTCCTGTTCTGAAATCCATGGTTTGTTTTCTCTTCATTTATACATTTATGAATAATTAAAATTCATAAACATATTTCATAAAATGATTCACTGATTTCATCCCCATGGTTTTGAAAACCATGTGTTGTTTTTCCATGATGGGTAAAATATTTATTAGCTTCCCCTTTTACTCCTGTAAAATGTTTGGATAAAAATTTATCCAAATCCTATGTTCATGTTCATAATTTATTTTCCTCCTTATCTCTATAAAACTTTTGTTGGTTTTTCTCCCATGGTTTTGATTTTAAAAATAATTAAAATTATTTTCAATCTCAAAGCTATGTGCATAATTTATATATCTTTTTTGAAATATTCATTCGTGCCAACATACATGAAGATAAATGAACATAAGTGATTTTTCCTCATGGCTCAATTTTTTCTGTCAAATTTCGTTTTTAGTCAGCTTCCTTTTACTTTCACCTGTAACCTCATTTCATGTTTGTAAGTCTCCTTTTTACTTAGCCTCCCATCTGTAAACTAATTTCATAAATGTATTAAATTTCCTTTATCTCTTTTCATATATACTTTATAGTATATAAGCTCACTTACATATTTCATAGACTTTCTCGCCATTAATTCATAAAATTTGAATCAACACAATTAATGGTTTTCGGAAGAGGAGTGGGGAGTAAATGGTTTAGGAAGGGGGGTCTGAAATGAATAAGAAATTGACAGCTGTATAAAGCAGTAAATGTGAAACTGCTTTTCCGACCTCCCCCTTGGTTAAATGTCGGAGGGGCTGGGGGGATTCGAAATATATCAGTAACCATTATTTAGTTTTTCACATATCTCGGGGCATGAAGATTATGGTGGTTTAATGATTAAGTGTGGGGTGGGGAACATTATTTAATTTGAATTTAGACTTGGCTATGTATATAATATAATAAATAAATGAGGTTCCTATAGTTTAGAGGTTGGATTTGTTATTTCTAATCCAAGTTTTAATATTTTAATATATAATATATATATATATATATATATATATATATATATTTAATTATTTTTTTAAAATAAAATTATTAAAAATAACTTGGAGATATTTACAAAAACCTCATATTTTATGCTTCAGAAAATGGAAAGGGTTAGATGGAATAATGTTTAAAGGAAGATATTGTCAAGGTAAGGATAAAATTGGAGGAAGGTGGCAAATAAATTTTTAAATTTTTTGTAACTTTCAGGGTGTCAAAATAAGTTACAACATAGGCTCCAATTGGGGATTGCTTCACCTTGTGGGACGCATAGAACCTAGTAGATTAGCTATCTTAAATCTATTGGGCATGGAATCAGTTCATAAACCTGTAATCTACAAATGTGAAACCATACCGCCTGCACTAATCCAGAGACTCTTTCACATTGAAATCTGAAAATTGAAGATTGCTAAAGTGAAACAACTGACACTATAAGTGGAAATAAGCACAACAATGCCTAATTCATTGAGTTACGGAGTCAATCAGTCAATTAACAATAAATTTACTCCTTTCGATCCCCTGCAAGTCATTGCACTCAACCAAACCAAACTTCATACTGCAGACTTGAAACACAAGTTGAAAATTGTTGAAGAGGATTTAAGTAAACTGATATATTGTATACTAACACTGTTGAAATCACCCCATTCATAAACTGCAAACTTACTGATCTACTGCACACACTCCTACTTTACTGAACTGAAACTTGAAACTTTACACTGTTAGGTGTAATCTGCTTTCTAATGTACCCTAGGGAGGAGTGGATTTACTAGCAGATCATTTTGCTAGCAGATAAAAACTCAAAACATATTTACAATATAAATCTCAAACTCCATAGACAACATATACTTGCATGTGAAGTTACAAAATTGCATCTTTTGTTGATGCTTGAAATTTTTGGTCATCATCAAAAAGAAGAAAGATATACTACTGAATGCAATTATCTCTATGAAGAAAAGCATGCAGATGCATGCTATTATCACATCAAGATATGCACTTATCATTTTGAACTAGCTGAATCCGGAAACCAACGAAATTGCCATATGACAAAGTGGAGTCGTCAGGTGAAAGCAATGCAACCAATACCAAATGCCTACTCCTTGTTCACTAGCGATGAATAGATCTAATCTTTAGCATTATCCGGGAAAGACATTTTTATCCGGGAAAGACATTTTTCGTTAATTCACTCCCTGACAATGATGCCAAATGTTGTACCTGTTTCTCGTAGGCAGTCTTTGGCTACAAAAACTACGTTGAAAAATGAACTTGACCAATCTTTAGGTTCAAGCTGGCCCTTGAACTAGAGGGGGCTCCCTCAAATGTTACAAGGCCTTGTTTAACGTTGTTCACTATTACTGGACATCAGCCTATGAAGCACATTGGCCATATTTATAATTTAATCTGGGTGGTTGCTGGTAATTACCAATCTCTGTTCATGAATAAATACCTCTCTTGGAGAATCCTTGGTCAAAGTGTCAGCATCCAGTTTGACAGAATAACATGATTTTTAAAGGGTTTGAAAGAAGAATATGAGGGAATTCCTGATAATTAAGCAGTCATAATGAATACTTAATCAACCAGGGAAATTTGGATGCGTGTAGAAGATTTCTACAACCAAACAAGACACATTCAAGAGATGACAAGATGCAATAGTTTAGAGATGTAAAGGAGCTGTCGTAGACATATTGTCCAATAAACTAATCTCTTTAAATGATTATAACTTTGTGGGGGATTTCAGAGAGATTGATACTCAATCTATTATTACCTAGAATCTCTTATGTTACTTTGAACATGTGCAGAAATAGGGTATGCAAACACTAGAAAAACATACAGGAAACACAAGTTTTGTAATGAACTGGAGCTAGAAAGTTTCAATTAAGAATTTTGTGATCAAAGTTTTACAAAGTTGAAAGGTTTTGGCATCAAAAGCCAACCCCTTTTTACATTAAAAATAAAACAATATAGAGAATAAATCTCTCCTAAACTGTTACAATATTTGTGGAATAAAATCTTGAACAATAACTAAAATAAAATCATATCCCTAATTTATCTGCTGGAAACTTTGAATTGTTTGCAAGTCTTCTGCCTTGAACTTTTAAGTTGCTCAAACTGTCTGCTGGAAAACTACACTTTGATCCTAGTTTGTTGATCTTCTGTTGCTAGGTGTCTTTTGGATGCTAATATCTCTGCCTCTAAATCTGAATAGGAATGATTGTTGATCTTCCTCCTCTTTCAAATGCTAAAATCATGTCTATAATTTGGTTGACTGATATGTTTTACTAGGTGTCCTTTGAACCTCCAATGCTTGAATTCACCAATTATTTTATGTCACTTTTTAAAGTGCTTCACCGTTGTCGTAAGAATTATTTAGAAGAAAATATTTTAATAAATGTTTTCAAAATAATTTTCTTAAACCTGTAAGTGAAATATCAAAATATTTCTTCAAATAATTTCATCTCGTAAATCCATGTTTTGTTTTCCCTTCATTTATACATTTATGAATAAATAAAATTCATAAACATATTTCATAAAACCGTTGATTGATTTCATCCCCATGGTTTTGAAAACCATGTGTTGTTTTTCCATAATGGGTAAAATATTTCCTACTTTCCCCTTTTACTCCTGTAAAATAATTGGATTTCTTCAAATAATTTCATCTCGTAAATCCATGTTTTGTTTTCCCTTCATTTATACATTTATGAATAAATAAAATTCATAAACATATTTCATAAAACCGTTGATTGATTTCATCCCCATGGTTTTGAAAACCATGTGTTGTTTTTCCATAATGGGTAAAATATTTCCTACTTTCCCCTTTTACTCCTGTAAAATAATTGGATTCCAAATCTTATGTTCTCGTTCATAATTTATTTTCCTCCCATGGTTTTGATTTTAAAAATTATTAAAACTACTTTCAAACTCAAAGCTATGTGCATAATTTATATAAATTTTTTTTTTAAATATTCATTTATACCAACATACATGAAAAAAATGAACATAATTGACTTTTCCTTTCACACTTGTAAGTCTCCTTTTTACTTAGTCTCCTATCCGTAAACTCATTTCATAAATGTATTAAATTTCCTTTATCTCCTTTCATATATACTTTATAGTGTATACGCTTGCTTACATACTTCATAGACCTTCCGCCATTAATTCATAAAATTTGAATCAATACAATTATTGGTTTTTAGAGGGGGGGGCAAGTAGTAAATGGTTTAGGAATGGGAGCTTGAATCAATACAATTATTGGTTTTTAGAGGGAGGGCAAGTAGTAAATGGTTTAGGAATGGGAGCTCTAAAATGAACAAATGGTTTAGGAATGAGAGCTCTAAAATGAACAATAAATTGACAGTTGTAAAAAGCAATAAATGTGAAACTGCTTTTTAGATCCCTCTTGGTTAAATGTTGGACGCGCTAGGGCCTGAAATATATCAGTAACCATTGATTTATTTTTCACATATCTCGACGCATGAAGATTAGGGTGGTTTAATGATTAAATGCAAGGTGGGGACACATTATTTAATTTGACTTTTGACTTGGCTCACCTATATAATATAATAAATAAATGAGATTGTTACAGTTTAGAGATTGGGTTTGTTATTTTTAATCTAAGTTTTAATATTTTAAATATATATATTATAAAATTGAATTTCATTTAAAATACAAAATATTAAAAATAACTTGGAGATATTTAAACAAACTTGATATATTTCATGCTTATGGAAAGGGTTAATTGGAATGATGTTTAAAGGAAGACATTTGTCAAGGTAAGGATAAAATTGAAAGAAGGTGGCAAATAAATTTTTTAAAATTTTTGTAACTTTCAGGGTGTCAAAATAAGTCACAACAATAGCCCAATAGTGTATTCTTTCAATATTGCTATATTATGTGAGGTATGTATGAAAGACCAAGATGTTGTATATGAACAAAACCTTTTGGATGAATGAACTTCACTTTATAACGGTTGTGAGTGAACCTTTCAAGTCTAGATCAATGACAACCCTCGTCCTTGACATCAATGACAAACATCCTTGCTTCTCTTGCTTTGACATCAATGACAAACCACTCAACATTTAAGAATTTAATATTTACCATTAATCACTAAGGTTCTAGACTCCTCAAAGTTCTAACAAGTATTTTTTCCTATTGTCATGGATGGTTAGAAAAAATAATAATGTGTCTATGTGTCCTCCTTATACTAGGGGGTGAGTTCAAATATCTCCTTGAGGAAATGTTTTCCCATATATTTCTGATCCAGATTGATTAATATATTATTTGTCATCCATTTTGATGTTTTAAAAGAAGAAAAATTGGAGAAATCAACTTGCAAGATCATTTTCACTGGTAGTTTCGATCTGGAAAATTTTGGGGTGAAAAACTTCAAGAACCATTTTGATGTGTTAAATGACCACTTTTGTGGCATTGACCTTACTACCGACCAAGATTCCATAATCTACACATTAATTGTGCCCATAAGATGCATTTTACAGACACATTAATTGTGCTCAAAAACCCATTTTACAACCCAGTATGAGGGTGGTCTGTAATTCCATCCATGCAAGGCGTGGAATTGACACATGTCCAATAAATAAATAAATAAAAATAAAAATATTTATTCCATACAAATTAACGTTGGCCTAATGAAAATGTAGTAAAAATAAAAAACTAAAACTCAATTAATTAACACTTCCAATTCATGGCTGGATTAACTGAATTCGTTTTGCTGGTATTTGTTAAAATTCTTGGCACTCACTCGATTTCTAGGTCTTCTTGGTGCCTACAAGCATGAATATAAATAAGGACAAACAATTTATACGCACAAGCATGAATATAAATGAGGACAAACAATTTATATTTTCAACGTTGTTGCGACCTGGGTTTAAGCGATCATAGTACCACAGTGTATAATTTGTATGAAGAAAAACGGGGCACTGTAGTGCAAATAAGCCGCAGTCGTCGTGGATGGAAATCGACGATGGAAAGATTCCTCAGTTGGCTACAAAATCCTATAAACATAATCGATCGAAAATTAATGAAATTTCCTTGCAAAACTTCATTGTGATTGAATAAAACGAAGTTGTATCCTCCTTCCATTTTAGCTGCTGAAACCTCTAACATAAACTTTATCAACACTCACTGTATTCTACGTAATCCTCCGAAGTATCAAAATTTTCACAAAACATAACATAACAACAAGGTGGCAAGTTTTGCGCATTACTATAGTTGATAAAAAAATGAGTTGCAACGACGATTACAATTTCAACGCATCACTTTTGACAATGGTGACCATTGCAATATTCCACATGGTTTGTTGGGTCAAAATGAAAGCATTCATATATCATATATTCAATTTTGACAATGGTGACCATTGCAATATTCCACATGGTTTGTTGGGTCAAAATGAAAGCATTCATATATCATATATTCAATTTCCTAATTGAAATAAGGTAAGAAAGAATTTGTTGAGTGGAAAGTAGAATTTAGATATTAAATGCATGGAACATGATAGAAATTTGTTATTGAGAAATTAATATATATCTATGCAAAATAGTGATGTTAGAAATTATATTTTATTGCACAATATAAAGCTTTGTAAGTCACTGGATTACTGCGTTTCTAACCATAATTTATAAATATTTTTCAATAATGCATTAAATTTAATTTATATTAATAGTTTAATCTAAAAAAATTAAATATAATATATATTAAGTCTAATATATATTAAATAATATATTATGGAAAAAAATCCAAATAATATTGAGTTTAATAATTTAAATCTAATTTAATATAAAGATTTAAATATAACATTCCATATAATATTAAATTTAATAATTTAAATTAATATAAATTTTAATTTTATAGATATAGATTTGATAGATTTAATATTATATTTTTAATAATATAAATCAATATAATATTAAATTTGTTTATTATAATATAATTAATATATACAATATTATAAATATACCAATATATATTAACTTTAGATATATATGGGAGGGAAGAACAAAGATAAAGAAACAAAGGTGGAGAGAGAGTGACAAGAGCGAGGGGAGAGACTGATGGGCAGTGACAGAGGGAGGTAGGAGAGAAAGGGGGAGAGAAGAAGAAAGAGAGGCGAGAAGGAGGGGGAGAAAAAGGGAGGGAATAAGAAAGAGAGAGAGAAAGGTGGAGAGAGAGATAGGGAGTGATAAGGAAGAGATGGAGAGTGACTTTGTATGTTTGGAGGGTGAGATAGAGAAACAAAGAAAGAGAGGAGAGAGGGAAGGAGTCAGTGAGGGAGATAATGATAGAGTTGGTGGGAGAAGAGAGAGAAAGAGTGATGTGGGGGAGAAAGGGAGAGAGTGGAAGGAAGAGAGAGAAGGAGAGAGGGAGGGAGAGAGATGGAGTTGGAGGGGGAGAAAGAGGGAGGCAAGAAGAAAGACAAAGAAGGACAAACAGAGGGAGATAGATATATAGATGGAGGGGGGAGAGAGGGAAGAAGAGAGACAGAGAGGGATGAAGGGAAATAGAGATAGGGAGCATGTGTTTGGGAGGGTGAGATAGAGACGCAAAGGATAGATGGAGGGAGATATAAATATAGATGGTAGGGGGAGATAGGGAATAAGAGAGAGACAAAGAGAGGGAGGGAGATGCAGAGAGAGAGAGAGAGAGAGAGAGAGAGAGATGTGAGATGGGAGAGAGAGATGGGGGAGAGTGAGAGGGGGAGAGAGAGGAGGAAGGGAGGGAGAGGGATACAAGGATGGAGGGAGGAGAGAGAGGGAATAAAAAGAAATATGTATATTATAACACACACAGAGAAATATGTATATTATATAGTATTATACATTATTAGCCATAGAGGAAGAGGAAGTAAGGCTTTTACAAAATGTTTAGAAAGCCTTGAATATTTTGGTTTTCACTGAAATAAATGCATTGATTTTAGTGAAGATGTTGATTCCTAATCCTATTTGATTGATTTCAATGTAGATGTTTATTTCTAATCCTATATGATTGCTTGCATTACGTGCATTGATTTTAGTGTAGATATTGATTTATGATCTTATGTAACTAGATGTATGATGTACACTAATTTCAAAGCAATTAGATTAATAATGTGCATGGATTTTAGTGTAAGCACAAAAAAAATATTGATGGCATGCATTGATTTATGTATTACTATAATTCAACCATAAATAACATACTTGACTTTTCATCTCAAATAAAATGTTTACTTACCTAAAATGCTTGCTTCTTGACACTACAAACTATTTGTAATTGACTACATTCTTATTGTTCCCATTTTCCACCATTCAACATTGTTAGTCACTTTGCATTCAAACGAGGTAATAGACAACAACTACCATTGAAATTTACTCAAGATTTAACATTCAATGATTGATTTTGGAGAAAGATATTATTAATATTAGAGAGCAAGAGAGACAAGGTATGATGTTTACTACAATAAATCAAGTTAAATATTTGAACAGTCTATGAATTCAATCACCCTATTCATATGATCCATATGAAAAGATGGAAAAACTAACAGGTGTGACAATAAGAACAATAGAAGAAAATAGTTTGAGATTGATCACAATGAAGACTATTTGTAATTGAATAAATTCTTATTATTCACATTTTCTATCATTCAACACTATTACATTGTCTCTTTGCATTCAATATTTTTATTTCATCATTTTTCATCATTCAAGTTATTAACAGTCTCTATCATATCAAAAGACTGAGGTAACTAAGAAAATTTAAAATTAAAATGACTAGATTAATCTTAAACATATTTAGCATATTTAAAATGATTAGAATAATTATATGTTCAACAAATTTTCCATGGCTACACATGACTGGAACCAACCTAGATCCATCTTAACCCCAGATCTATCAAGCGCTGGGAGGGATCAAATCTCTCGAGCTGTAAACCTTTCCTCAAGTTTTGCACTCAAAAAAAGAGGTTTGCACCTTGATAGATTTGATCCCTCTTGACGCTTGATAGATCTAGGGTTAATATGGATCTAGGCTAGTACATTTCCAATGGTGCAAGAGTCACCTCAATCAGAGTTCATATGAGAAAAATTATACCTCCTAGAAGTTGACCTATTGTAATTAACCAAAATAATTCAAGAGGATGCCACGTCAACCGTCATTACTCATGGAAAAGCGGCTAGCCACATGCGTACTATGAAGAAGACTCTAGAAAGGTCAAGTTATAACTCATATTAAGGGTTGAATGGGTTAAATAATACCCCTTGTTAGCTATTAATTTGTGTTGTAATTGGGCTACTAGGACGAAAACAAGTTGCATTCTATTTGAGTGCATTTTGTTCCATAGATAAGTGGACTAGTTGTGAGTGGATAGAGAGAGAGAGCAAATAGAGGCTTTATGTTCTATCACAGTGCACAAGCCATGTTATTTTTCTTGCAAAGTTAGCAATCAACACTTAATTCTTAGTAGAGTTAATAGATCTACTGATTAAATACATAGCTAGGTTTATTAACACAATAAAATTCAGTGGAAGCCAAATATATCAATATAAATCACAATGACACAATAAATCCTTCCCAATCACAATTATTTATTAATAAAACCTCATAATTTAATTGGGTGCCATCCTGGGAAAATGGCCAAACAAAGAAAATATATAATACAAAATAAACCTAGATCTGATATTGAAAATCTTCCCTTGATCATTGCTTGATATTTTCTTCAAATATGGATCTCCAACCTCTCTGCTATTCCTTGGACCTAGAACACTGCTCACTGAAATGCCTCTCTCAATCTTATGTTTTTGTGGTGTGCCTTTCCCATATCCCTAACCTTGCTTTTATTACTTTACATTGAGCTAAATCCCTAGTCCTAATCTCCAAAGTGATTAACGACTGAGATTAAACCTCACTTTACTTGAGATCAATGGTTGATATTAAAACATATTCACTAAAGTAATTTACTTTACTTTTCCTAAGTTTCTTTAGCTCAATAAACCAACACAATAATGTGTTTTTTCCTAACTTAGACTTAGGATAATTTATATCAGCAACTTGTTGATACTAGAGAAAGTACCTAAGGAGACTATAAAATTCCCGATAACGTAACCTCCCAAAGATCACAATACTGAGTTTTTTTTTTAACTTTTCAGCTAGGAATTTTGTCAAACATATCACAGACACACTACTATAGGTAGAGTTTTTAAATTTTTGTTCAAATTGGTCTTTAAAATCCAATGCATATTCTCATAAATGTCACACAACAAAGATGTAAGTATGCATTATGTTAGCACTCTGCAGTTTTCCTAGGCTGAGGAAGAAAACTACAAAGGTAACCAAAAACCACTTTTAAAGTTGGGATCTAACCCTTCCAACTTTAGAGAGGGCCCTCTGTGTATGATTTTTAGATTTTAGGCTAGGTATCGAAGTTCGAGGTGGGTTTTTCAAAATTTTGGTTGAAATATGCTGGAAAAGTCTGTTGGGCATGGAGTCATAAACTTTTGGGTAATCAATTACAAATGGACAGAGTAGTTGTTACAGGGTAGGGTGGGTAAACTCTTGGATCTTAAGATATTTATGGTGTGGCTGAAATGAAAAAGTAGATGATCAATTAAATATAAAGCATATTTAAATGAATTTTATATTTAATCTCATGAGGAAAACATTCAAATTGTTTAAAACAATCCATAAAAAAGTAAACTTAAGTAAATTCAACTTTTCATCTTCTTGTAACAATCAGGATAGAAATCCATATGGAAACTAAGGAAAAATGACAATTTAACATGAGAGAAACATCACCATTTTTTTGACACAAGAATCCTGGAACAAAACTGCCTCTATATTTCTGAAAATCGATTACTTTGAGTACAATTCACAACCTACATCAAGGTAGAGCTTTTTTCTTCATACATAATCCAACCCTTACTAAGTCTTATTGCAAAATATTTATAGAATTTCTATTGAACTAACTTCAGATTCCAAAAGGAATTGATTACAAAATAATATCTAACAAAATTATAGAATTTTCAAAAACAAAACTAAATAATAGGAATTCTGGACAAATTCGGCTTTTATGTTGAATCTTTGAAAGAAATATGTTGTTGATTGTATCTATTTTCCGGCTCCTTCTGTTTGTCTTGTTGCCAAAATTATAGGTTTTATGTTTGTGCTCATTCGACCAACTCCAGTAATTGGTCCCATCGCTCTTCACATGGGATAGAAAAATTTAGCATGTTTCTGAATCTTTCATCTACCTCTGTGTATGTCTCAAAAGTTGGCTTATTAAAAAATACATGATGAATTTCACGTTGAATGTTAAGATCAGATTGTAGGCATTCCAAGAAAGATTCTCCACTGATAGTTCCTTTTGCCTTTGCAAATTTATATGCATCTGCAGCTATGTTGCATAATTGATCATGATAATTTTCTAATGGAATAAATTTGCCATTAGAATTTCTTAGAGTTGGAAGTCCTTTCTCCTGCAACAAAGAAAACTTTATGTTAAATCTTCCGACCTATAGCTCCAATTCTTTGCATTTATTTTCTAACTGCACCATAAAAATTTTCTTAGTCAATACTCTTTGACTTCCATTACTGTCTGTGTCATGTCTTGAATATTGAGCTCTTCAAACTCATCTCTAGTCTTGGAATTTAAAATCCTTATAATTTTATGTGTTTATGTTGGGTTGTGCTCGATGTCAACTTTAGTTTTTCAATTGTTGTTCTAACTTTGTACTAGTTCTTCTTGTTCAAAAATAATTTGAATGGATGGCCACAATTCTATAACATTTGCATTGATATTGTGTCAAATGTTGCGTTTGGCTTCTGCTAACATCTGAATTATGAGGGATTGTTCCTCATACTTTTGAATCTGCTGAATTAGTTTGAAATTCTTTTGTAGCTCTACCAAGTATGCATTGTTTGCTTTCATCCTGTTCTCCTCCATCTCGGTGAGTGTTGTTGTTAACTTCTACATTTCCTTATTTGTTAATGATAATTATCCTAAATTTTGAGATATTTTGTCTAAATAATCTAAAGTTGATGCTTGTGTTGTTTGATGTGCTTCCTGTTGCGTTGATGTACTTGTTCTAATTGTTGTTTTTCCTTCAACAATGTTTCAATGTCCTCTTCCATTTTCTAGATTTGAACATTTTGTTCCACTATTATTTTGAACAATTTTTCTTTCTCCATCTCCAGACTAGTCACTTCCTTCGCCTGAGGGTGTTCTGTAGTTGGTAGCTTAAGTTGTTTCCCGAGAGCTTGGATATCTGCCTTTTTGTTCTTAATTATCTCCTTGGCTTCCTTGACATCACTAGGATCATATCCTAACTGTATAATTAAATCTTCTAAAGTTTTAATCCTGGTGTCTTTGGCCAGAGAAGACATTCTTTCAATCTTCAACTGTGAGTGCATATTATTTAAAGAGGTTTGCAACTTGGAGGCAGTCATGGCTGAACTAATCAGTGTTGAGTAGATCATTTCTCTTTCTTGCTTATGCAATTCGATTTGATTGATTGTACAAACCTTCTTGGTATCAACAAAAAATATGGAAGCCTTATAGGCTTTTGCACTTCTAGGAGCTGGTACTGTAGGTTCCAAAAAGGCCATTTGGAACTTCCCTTTTTCTAAATCAAATGCAGATAAAAATATGTGTTGGGTGGTGGCAGTTTGCTTCCAAAATTCTGAATACGTTGAAGCCTTTAAAGCTTCATTCTTCATCTTGATTGCCCTATACCTTGTAAAAATACTTTGTTTTGTTGGAATCTGAGAGGTAGAATAGATAGGAGACTAAGTTGTCTCCTCAAGATATGTGAATGGGGTGGTAGGGATGCCTGTCAAAACCATGGTACTTTTCTCTTGTGAATCCCTTTCTTCTAAGGATTCTTCTTGAATAGTTATTACGTGAGGGTCACTCTTACTATCAGACTTAGCAGTGGTCTTTGGATCCTTCTTTCTTCTCTTGAACTCAATGAAATCCGTAGCCTAATTTTCTGAATCTGTAGGGGACATACTTTCCATTGGCCTCTTGATTTCTTTGTCTTTTGGGATAGGAGTTTGCAGATATGATTGACTAATTAACTGCTCTTTGGCCTCCTGCAAATTGTTTTATGTCCATTTCTCTTGATTAGCATATTTCTCTATCTTTGGCCTAGGTGTATGTGCATATGGAGTGTTCTTCTATTATACCCTCAACTTTGAAATTATCCCTAAAGGATCCTGAGACCATGTGAAGCTTGGTTTGAATTTCATCTACTTTAAGATTCCCTCCACTTCCCTTGTTATTGCTTTGGTATTTACAATATAGGGCCCTATATTTGCCTTTAATTTAAATTGTGCCTTCTTCTTATTTGATACAAAGTGCAATTCATCCATATTCAACATTTGTCTAGCATATTCCAGGTCAAAGACTCTCATTGGCACAAACTTTGGTAATCTATAGGGAGGAAGTTCACACCCATAGATTCTGATTTCCGTATAGTTTTGGTATAAATACCACTCTCCAACTTTTGACTACTCTGAAAGATGAAAAGCCTTCTTGATCTCTGGTGAAATTCTTGGTATGACATCACTGCAGAGTAGACATAAGGATGTATGTAGAAACTTATCCATAAAATCAGTGAATGAATAATCTTTTGAGTTTCTTTTGACTAAAGAGGTCTAATGAATAACTGATAATGGGGTACCTTGATCATCTAGCTTCTGTAATTGGAAATTGAACATGTCTGCCTGGTAAAATAACATCAGAGATACTAAAAGTGATTGGTGATTGAACACACCTTCAGCTTTAAACTTTAGAAACAGCTCATGTATGACATCCGATAAGAATTGACTGTAATTGAAATGAATTGAAGGCTTCTGACCAATTGAAAATACTGATAAGAACCCTAAAACTACTTCATCTACCCATTGGTCTATATGATAGCCTAATAAACAAGTAACCATATAAATGACTTGTCTAAACATTTATGGGAAAATAGATGTAGAGTATGGGGGATTTGTTCTAGGTAACTCAACATTCTCAGGTAGAAAAAAATCCAAAATATGGGTTCACTGCAGGAAGGTAATATTTTTATATATCTCCATGAGTGCATTAGTGAAAAATGGGTGTAGAGAGGCCTGAGGATTTATCTGTAGGGCTTGATAAATGCTTTCTGGGGAAATGGAAAACATGATTTTATTGTTCTGGGCAATTACTGCTTTTTGGCTAGGGAGGTACCTTAGATGACACCAAGTAGAGAATTCTAGGAAGATATGGGTTTGAGGAAAGGTAAATTGGGAGATAAATGATTCCCAAATACTTAAATCATCAGTTTGGTCTAGATATTTTGTTTTTCCCAATTATGGAGCTCATATAGATCAAATTCACACTAGGTCTCAGCGATCTTGTACTAGGTATCAATCAAGGGAGTCCTATCTAAATCTGGGACAGGGGGGATCATCGGGCTTTCCTCGGGCATCTTTCCTTTTCCCTTATGCGATGCCATTTTAATTTCAAAGGAACACTGAAAGAATGACGTTACTTGATTATTTTATGACTGAAAATGCAGAGGGGAATGGCTTGCAGATGGCATTGGTAACTTCAAAACACTTCAAGGTAGACCTGCGCAATTCAAATAACTGTCAAAAGGGAAAAATTCCAGGTTACTGAGAGATTATTATAACGGGATTTGAGGGGGTTGCAATGGAATTATTACCATTTTTGGAGTGAAGTATTAATTTGGAAGTCATCTGTTGGTGGGAGAGATTAATTATCCAATGCTAATTTGTTGTTGGCGGATAATTTGAATGGTAACGGTCAAATGACATGGAGGGGAGGTGATGTGGATGGCAGGATGAAACGACATGTGGCATGAGTGGATAGCGCAGGGGTGAATGGGCGGAAGGAAGCGCTGGATGAAATGATAGGTGGCGTGAGCGGATAACGCGGGGGTGAATGGGCAAAAGGAAGTGCAGGATGAAATGACAGGTGGCGTGAGCAGATAGTGTGGGGGTGAATGGGCGTAAGGAAGTGAGGGATGATGGTTTTCGAGGGGGGGGTAGGATTGGTAAGTTGTATCGGGAAGGGGCCCCCCGAAAATGATGTGGGATGGACACGTAGTTAAAGCGGTGTATTTAGAAACCACTTTTAGCCTCCCCCCAACCCCCCTCCGTTAAGTCCCGAAGGGTCTAGGGGGTACGAAAGTTTTCCTCTGCCATTGATCCGGGCAGGGACAATCATAGTCGTCGATAGATGCAAAGCTTTTATGGTAAACGACAAAAGTTCGTTTCACATCACATCAAAAATTATTTAAAATCAAAATTTTAATAAAACATAATTGGGCGGCGTTTATACTAGAGCAACCTACGGGGTTATATATATATCTATATATATATATATCCAAAGAAAAAATCAGTAACCTTTTATTAAAGAAATAATGAAAAGTTACACTTATCAGATGCAAAGAAGCATAACAGAAAATCGGCCACATGGGCACGAGTGCTGACGCACCCTACGCAGCGTTAGAAGACTAACGCAAACTGAGAGAAAGAGAAAAGAGAAGGGGAAAGAGAGAGAAAAGAGGGAAAAAAGCTCCAGCAAAATTGCTTCAAGATTTTCGCCCCTTTTTCTTTTCGACCTTGCACCACTCACCCAGAGTGGGCTCGGTCGATGCAATGACTAACTGAGTTGATTCGTTCGGCTATCCTAATTCTTTGTCTGTGTCTGATGAGTCTGAGTGGTGGTGCCGTTTGTTGCCGCCCATGCTTTGTTCCACACTTGTCATCTCTGCTTTATCTTGCTGGGTCTCTGCCTGATTTGTATGTGGTTGTGGATCCTTGTTGACTGCTGTATTTTTCTTCTGTTTTTCTATTTCAACTTCCTCTATGGAGGTATCATCCTCTTCTGCTTCTGTTTTTTCCTCTTCTATTTCCGAAGGGGTTTTCTTTTGTGCTGTTCTCCTCTTTAAGACTTCATCTAAGTTCTGCCATCCTCTGGGCTTCCTTTGTTGTAGCTTGCTCTTGCTGGGACATGCTTTGAGTAAATGTCCTGTTTGTTGACATCCCCTGCACCTGAAAGCTGTGTTCTCATAGTCCAAAGGTTGTTTCCACTGATTTTTGTTAAAATTCAGGATGATGCTTTCAGGTAGTCCTTGGCTGAGATCTACCTCAACGCATATCCTAGCAAAAATAAAAAATCCTTTTAAGTGTCTATCTGTATCAATCTTTAGTATTCTTCCAAGAGTATTCCCTATAGCTGATAAAGTCTTGAAATGCCAAAAGTGTAATGGTAGATTATGCAACCTTACCCATACTGGCATCCTTGATACCACCATAGAGTTGGCGTCAAAATCTGGAAACCATGGGGTAACAAATAATCCCGCACTGCCCCAGAACCAGGGTCCTTCATTGAGAATTTTTTCCTTTTCTTCTTCTTCAAGGAAAATTACTTTGAAGAAGCCCTTCGAACAGAGGTGGATCTAGCAGTTTTTTGTCCAGACCGTGTGAACCCATTGGTACAGAGCCTCAGTTTTAGGCCAGAACCCATTAAATCTACAAATGACAGCTTTTTTTTCCAGATCTGAAAAAATACTCTTTACCTCTAGAATATCCAGTGAGATGGAGGGGCTCTCTGGCATTTGGTCCACGATATACTGCCCCGGCGATATATTGACTGCTGCAGGCTCTTTCCCCTTAGCAGGATCTTTCCCTTTGGCTGCATCGCGATAGGTTCCTGTAGGATTTGATGTAGATCCCTTTGTCCCACCTCGCAAACGAAGATTGAGGGTAATTGTTGAGTCCTTTGCTACCCTGTAGTGCTAGAGTGAATGATGTTCCTGCATGCATACCCCAGAAAAAATTAATATTTGAAAAACATCAGGGATTCCCAGTTTCTCCTGGATTTTTTTTTGAGATCCAGAACCCTCATGCTTCCCCAGATCTGCAGGCATAGATGCCTTCCTTCTGTGGATCTGATGAAGATTTGTTGCGTTTCAACAAGTATAGGGACATCAAAGCACCCCGAGACTAGGTCCCTACTCCTTCCCCTTTCTGGATCCACAGCTTTCACATTTAAGGATTGCCCTGGAACAGCCAAACGATACCACGGCATACCGATATGGGGCAGCGAATCTGCAATACGCCGCACTCCTCCAAGATCGCCGTCAAATTTCCCGCTGAGTTTTGGCCGTGCAGATTTATATTGGGTCAGATCAGCGTCAGTGTGTCCCCCGCCTCTGCATGCAGAAATCATGAGAAGAGGGGCAGGATCTGACCAGTTTCCCCCTCGTTTTTGACTGGATCCGATCTGATCTGAAATTTCCGCCCCTTTTCTCCATTTTTCGACCCAGCATTCTACGACCCCACTGTCAAAACGGTGCGCCAAGTTTGTAGAGGTCCAGATCTGAGAAAAAGTAATCAGGGGAACCACAGGATCCCAAGGGACACGGTCTACGCTCCCCCCCCCCCCCGTGATTTGACATCTGCCGCGCCTAAAAAAAACGGCCCAGGATCTTCTGATCGGGTCCACAGCCTGCCATGGACTAAGGCAGAGCTGCCGGGCTTGAGCATATCGATAGCGAAAGGCTCATTATGGCGAAACCAGGTCCAGGAGAAAAGAAAAAGCTCCGGACGTTGTTCTCTGAAGATCAAAATGCGAACAACCTTCCCAACAGATGATGCATCCCGTAACCAGAGGGAAACTCCGGGTATTGAGGGACCAGCCGACAGGGATCTAGACAGTCTGCAGAAGAACAGGTTATTTGGCTCTGCGTCGGCGCAAAACGGGCTATCCAAAACCCTAAACTCATGATCGATCTTCGTCAAGGCAGCACGCTTCGTTTCCATTTTTCCTGATCCCTTTGTGGCCCTTGAATCTATATATATATAGATATATTATTTTTCATTTCTTTCTTTTTCATATATATATTTTTTAAATTCCCCTTTTTATGTTTCTTTCTCTTTATATTTTTTCCTTTCTTTTTCTATTACCTTTTCCATTTTTCTTTATTTTTCTATTTTTATTTTTATAGGCTAAACAATTTAAAATGAAAAATATTTTCTTACAATACCCCTGTGGGATAATGGCTAAATAACCATACTAGACTATTATACTTATAGGACCCTAACATTAGCTCCGATAGGGATGACATCCTCCCTGTGAGGTTTCAAGAACACCATAGATCAGTAGCCTTCTCCATTGGGCATTTATTTTATCATCAAACAACTGGGACTAACCTGTTTAAACTAAAAATCATACATATGGTAGAAATTCATTTGAAACTTAGGGCCTTCACTCCCGACCTCAATTTCTTATGACAACCACCCACACCTGGAGTACTTGAAATAATAAAATTATATATACAATGTTGTGTTTTGTGATCATCTGAACTTAGGTGAAGTAGTGCTTGAGCAACCTGCCATTAATAGGTCCTCCTGGCAGTGTTTCTCCAGTCAATTATTCTAATAGAAATGAATTAGTTCCATGGAAAGCTCAAATATTGTAAGGCCCTTTCCATAAACTGTCAAACTTTTCATGTTTCCCCTTTTCCTCATTTTTGGCATCCCATTTCAAAACAAGATCATTGAACCGGAAATCATCTACTTTGATTCTCCTATCACAAATTATTTTGATCTTATCCTGAATTATTTGTGTATTGTTGTATACTTCTTCTCTGGTCTATTGCAAATGTATCATTTGGTTTATCCTTCTTTGTGCATCATTAGGTTCTGCTTCTATTTCCTGCAACAATTTTAGTGCTATAATTCCTAAGGAAGTAGGAAAAACTGCGTCTATTCCATAAACCAATTGGAGAGGAGACATTCCAATTGACTTCTTTGTGCTTATCCTACCAGCCCATAGAGAATTTATCAATTTCTTGTGGCAGGATTTCTTGTTTTCCTGCAGTAGTTTCTTTATGATGTTGACTAGGCTATTATTAGAAGATTTTGCTAACCCATTTCCCTTAGGATAATAGGAAGTAGAATTTCCTAATACTATATGATATTTGTTGCATAAATCAACAATCTTTTTAGATTTAAAAGCAACAACATTGTCTATGATGATTTTATGGGGACAACCAAATCTAGAAAGAATATTACCTTCCATGAATTGGATGGTTACAGAGTTTGTAACCTGTCTGATTGGAACAACTTCTATCCATTTGGTGAAGTAATAAGTAGTTGTAAGAATCCATTTATGCTGGGCCAAAGAACTTGGATGAATTTATCCTATAAAATTTAAACCCCATTGTTGGAAAGGCACCTCTACTGAGATGGGCTTCAAAGTAAAAGGTAAGAGTTTTCTCTGGCCTTAAAAAATCTGACACTGATGACAAGTTGAAACCTTTTTATGAATATTAGCAACCAAAGTAGACCAGTAAAAACCAACTCTCAGGATTTTGTTTGTTGTGGTTTTCCAGTAAATATGTCCTCTGTAGAAATTCTCACTGTAGATCAACAGATTATGCAATATACTAAAACACAATACAAGATCTACTTCTACAACACTTTGCGGAAGCTTAATCGAATTGAGAAAGATCAAGAGAACACATATAACTGAGAATGAGAAATCAATCACACATAACACAAAAGAAATAACCCAGGGAAAGCCTCAGCCTAAAACCTCAATCTCTGTATTATCATACAAATGGAAATCTTGTTCAAGTTACAAAAAGAATCAGCTCTCAAGCTATCCTACTCTCTCTGCAATAAAACAATACAGCTCACATACTGAATAGACATAGTATATGTCCTCCTCAAGCCCTCCAAGCCTCCTATTTCCTTGCGCAATTTTCCTTGGGGTCCAATGATGTCACATGTGTGAATTTACCTCATCACACTCACTAAACCTGAAGAAGTAACCACGCAATACTCAAGGAAATAATTCCTTCTGCATGCAAGGAATATTCACAATGGAATATTCTAGCAACTGATAGTACACTGCCCCTCCATCTGATCTCAACTAGGTCTCTGTTTGAACTGACATGCATGAGTTATTTATGAGAGAATATTCAGTTATCTGAAGTGCAGTAGTTACATGCAAGCAAGCATTAACTAACTGAACTTACATAATTCAACAAACTGTTTGAATTAGTCTAACTGGACTTGACTCAGTGAACTGAGCCAACTAATTACAACTCAATTTTACAACTCATCCTTATCTCTTTAACTGATGGATAAATTCCTCAATCAATGGAGAAACTGTTGCATGTCCCCACATAGACTTCATGTTTGATTTTCCTTAACTAATTAACTCAAGATGAATTAATTAATTATTTTACAAACAATTGCTAAGATCAAATTCAAATTTTACTTCACTATTTTAGTTAGGGACTGACTAAAATAGGAAGGTATCCTGAAATCCTATTTATAGAATGTTATTTTTAGCACTTCCATTTTTCCATCCATTGTTGCTAAGATCAACACTGGTTGAACTACTATTTATAGCAGTGCTATTTTTAGCAATTCTATTTTTAGCATTTCTTGTTGCTATTTTCAACACTCCCTCTCAACAAGAAAGGAATTATCAGTAACCCCAATCCTGTCTCTGTGGAACTCGAACTTGCATTTTGACAATGCCTTAGTTAAAATATCTGCATCCTATTCTTCGGTCGAAACATACAACAACAACATGATCCTCTTGACAACACAGTCTCGAAGATGGTGATACCGGATATCAATGTGCTTGGACCTGTCATGAAAAATTGGATTCTCCGAGAGTTTGATACAACTCTGGTTATCGCAGTAGATCACTGTAGGATCCATCATCTGACCAAAAAATCCCACTAGAATCTTCCGCATCCAAATGGCCTCACATGCAGCTTGACTAGCAGCCATGTATTCAGCCTCTACTGAGCTACGTGCAGCTGATATTTTTTCCTGTTGTACTAGGAAACTGCAGCTGAACCAAGGTTGAAGATTCCTCTAGAAGTGCTCTTCCGGTCTGATGGACTCCTTGCCCAATCCACATCTGTGAAGCCTTGAAGCTTTACTCCCTCTGCCCGTCTGTACCACAATCTGAACTGAGATGTGCCTTTGAGGTATCTCAGCACATGCTTCGCTGCCTTCGAAAACAACTTGGTAGGTTGAACCATAGCTTGGCTCAGCTAGTTCACTGCAAAGCATAAGTCGGGTCGTGTGTTCACTAGATACATAAGTGAACCCACCAACTACTGATAAATAGAAGCAACTACTACCTCACCTGAAGTAGCATCCTCCTTCCTCCAGTTCCTAGCTAGAGGAGTATGCATGGGCTTGCACTTTTCCATGTAAAAGCGCCTGAGTATCTCATTGGCATACTTGCCTTGAGACACAAATACTTCCCCATCTTTCTGCCACACCTCCATGCCTAGAAAGTAGTTCATAAGGCCCATGTCCTTCATCTCGAACTCTCTTGCAAGGTACTCCTTGCAAGACTGTATCAGCTGATCATCACATGTCAAAATCAGATCATCGACATAAAGAAAAATTATCAATGGTTTACCTTCTACCATGATATGGTAAAGGTTTGCATCTACTTCACTCCTTGTGAAGCCTAAATCGGTGAAATAGTTGTCGATCTTGGTGTACCCAGCACGAGGTGCTTACTTCAACCCATACAGAGCCCACTTGAGTTTGCACACATGCGACTCACAATTGAAGGTTTCAAAACCTTCTAGTTGCTCAATGTGCACCTCCTCCTCAATCTTCCCATCAAGGAATGTTGTCTTCACATCCATCTCGTGGATCTTCCACCCCATCTTAGCTGATAGTGCCAATATCGATCTAATCGATGAGTGCCTTGCTAAGGGAGCAAAAGTTTCATCGTATTCGATCCCCTCGACCTTTGAGAAACCCCGGGCAACAAACCTTGCCTTATGTTTCTCAACACTGCCATCATCTGCCTGCTTTACCTTGTAAAACCATTTGGAACTCACTACTGACTTGCCCTGATGCCTTGGGACAACATCCCCCACACTGTTTTGAATGATAGAGTCGTACTCCTCTACCATTGCATAAACCCAAACTAGTTGTTGCACTTCCTCCTCGAATGAAGAAGGTTCAGTATCTACATACTCCCGAACCAGGGACATGTGCCCAGTGTACCACTCAGGTGACCTCCTCTGTCTGCACTAAGAAGATGACTGTCCCACATTCTCCCGTACATCCAACATCAACTTGTCAACTTCCCTTGAGCATTTCCGCCCATCTCTAGAAGTCTCAGCATGAGTGGATGTGTCCACTCTTGGATCCTTTGCATGCGGCTGCTCCACATCAATCTGAGGCTCCTCCTCCTTAAGAACTGTAGGTTCCTCATCCGCATGCAACTCGAGCTCCCTCTCAAGTGATAAGCGAATGGATTTCTGCTCATCAAACTTCATATCCCTGCATACCACTGTCCTCTGAGTGGAAGGCAGGTACACCCGATAGTTGTGGGGTGTATCCGTGTACCCCACAAGTATTCCCAACTCCACTATTGGGTCTAACTTCTTCTTGGCATCTTTGGTCACATCGCAGTAAATTGATGATCCAAATATTCGGAAGTGACTTACATCAGGTCGCTTCTTGGAATAGGCCTCCATAGGTGTCTTCATCCCCAGTATACGGTGCAGGATTTTGTTCTGCAGGCATACTGTTGTATTGCATGCCTCAACCCACAAATGCAGTGGTAGGCTTTGGTCATGCAACATCGCTCGAGTTGATCCCGCAATCAATCTGTTCTTCCTTTCAACCACCCCATTCTGCTGTGGGTTATGGGGTGCTGACAACTCCCGTTTAGTACCTTTTGCTGTGCAAAAGTCTTTAAACTATTGGTAGACATACTCTCCACCATTTTCATTACGCAAGGCTTTTATTTTTTTTCCAGATTCTTTCCCTGCCAAGGCTTTAAACTCACAAAACCTCAAAAGGGTCTGATCCTTCTTTTGCATAAAGTAGATCCAGCATCTACGAGAAAAATCATCAATAAAAATAACATAGTACCTTTGTTTAGCGGTGGAGGCTGTAGAGAATGGTCCACAAAAATCTGAGTGAAATAGTTGCAGGATTGCTCCAGCTCCATTGTCTCGATCTGGAAAGGAAGATTTTGCATACTTACCCAAGGTACAACCTTTGCATGTAGTCGTCTGCTCAAGTTTTCCCTTGGGTAATCCGGTAGAAATCTGCTGCATGATCTTCAGGGCTCCATGGTGCAAGTGGCCCAATCTTCTATGCCATAGCTCACCAATATCTTGGCTCTGCACCATCTCTGCTATGGAACTCAATGCAACACATTCGTCTACCACCAGCTTGTAGAGATTCTTGACTCGAATCCCTATTTTCTTTGTCTGTTTAGTACCGATATGCCTCAGGAATACCTTTCCTTTACTAAAGACTACATCATAGCCTTTATCTTCTAGCATAGCGACAGACACAAGATTCTTCTTCAGACCTGGTACATACTTTACATCAGTCAAGGTGAGGGGAGCTTCATGCTCCCTCTGAAACACAACCGTACCTTCACCTGAAAGACGATACTTTCCATCATCGCCCATCTTGATCCGCATCTGGAGATCCTTCTCCTCCAAGGTACTGAAAATATTCTTGTCACCTGACATGTGGAATGAAGCTCCATTGTCTAGGTACCACAATCATCCCACCATGGATGAAACCATGCATGCGATAAGCGAGAAATCTAGCTCAAACTGTGAGGCTAGTGCCTCACCATCAGATCCCTTTGAGGAACCCTTCTTGGATTTATTCTGTGGACAATTTGTAGCATAATGGCCCACTTCATGACAATGAAAGCATCGTACTTTTGATTTGTCAATCTTCTTCCCAGCATGGGCAAAACCAGATTTTGGATGGGATGCCTTCCCTTTCCCTTTCCTCGCCTTACTTGCTAAGGCTAGATTTTCCTCATCATCTTGCTTCGATGAGGATCCATCTCTGGTGCTTCTTCTTATTTTCTCCTGCATCATATCCGACCAAAGTCATTCCCAATCTAGCAGTTTTTCTCTTCCATTAACCGAGTCTTGGTAGCTATGCCAGCTCTTAGGAATACCGTGGAGTGCAAGACTCACCATGTCATTATCGGCGGTCATGATCCCTACACTTCCAAGCTCATCCCTGTAGGTGGTGATCTTGTTCAGATATGTAGAGATCGTGTCACCCTTTTCACACTTGATCTTACGAAGCTTGTCTTTTAGCACTAGCTTCCTCTGATCACTGCTGTTTTGATATAGATCTTTCAATGTTTTCCACATCGAAAATGGTGTCTCCTTCCCATGGAGGCTTGAGATAATGTGGTCTCGAACTCCCTCTAGGAGGATTCTCCTTGCTCTAGCCACACATTTCTTCCATTCCGCCAATTGAGTAGCATCAGTCGGCTTGGGGACTTCTTGATCAATGAAGTCCTTTAGACCGTTATCCTCTAATACTACCTCCATGCAATCCTTCCAGGCTATATAGTTCGAGCTTCCATTAAGGGCATACTCGAGT